>VBVQ01000146.1:47647-85267 GCA_011636635.1 Tetramorium simillimum | reverse complement strand
GTATTATATATGTATATATATATATATATATATATATATAAATGTAATATATATAAAAATATATTTAAAAAATGTTATTGCACATTTGTTTATACAGAAAAGATGGCAGCCAACATCAGAGAAGAAATTCGCAGATTGCAGCGACGTAAACAATTGCACTTTCAACCCCAAACCAACAGCGGCGATTCATCGGACATGGAGGGACCTTCCAGTCCTTCGGGTCCATCTGGCTCCTCTTTAACTCCCTTTAGTCATAACACTAGTGGAAAGGAAAAACCACTTTTCACATTTAGACAGGTAGAATCTTTTAATCATCTGCGTTCTTCAAACAGATATTTACTTTCTGTTTACATTGAGATTATTTTATTAAAAATAAATGTCGATTATTATAGGAATATAAAAGTTTTAGTTTTGTAGATATATTCATAAAATTGATTTTCTAGGTTGGCTTGATCTGCGAGCGAATGCTCAAGGAACAAGAAACGCAAATTCGAGAAGAATATGATCAGATCTTACATTTAAAGCTCTCCGAACAGTATGATGCTTTTGTTAAATTCACGTACGATCAGATACAGAAAAGATTCGAGTCCGCAGCTGCTCCGAGTTGTAAGTATTTGCTCTAAGAATAACGTCTGTATTTCGTACGCCCCTTTTTGTGTTCTTTTTATACGTGATTTTTATATTTCCAGATCTATCATAAGAAAAGATTCTTATTTATAAGAAGACATTTCTGTGAGGAACATTAGGTAAGTTTCACGAATATTCTTTCTTTTTTAAAGAAAAAAAAACGTCAAATTAATAATGAGATATCACAAAGCAGAATCTATCATTAAATTTTAAAAAAATATTTCGTTATATTACAGATTTTTACTGTGTGAGATAAATTTTGCTTGCGCCGGGATCAGCAGCGCCGCCTCGCTTCGGGAATCACCTCTAAAAAGATAACAAACCATTGTTTCAGCAATGTCTAATAAAAAAAGGACTAAAAAAAGAGAAAAATATGGAAAGGAGAAGAAAAAATGATTAGTAACGTAAGTTCGTAGAGAGTGAGAGAGAGAGAGAGAGAAGAGCGCAAATTGCGGTGAATTGTAAACATATTATGAAAATCTACCATGTATACTTTCGAGACTAACAATATTTGTACTGTTCGACATTAGAAGTGCGCTGGTATCAGGGAACTGATTCTACTTATGTACAAATGTTATTACGATTAAAAATACAATATGTGTACACAGTGCAAGACTATGGGTGCGTTCTGTTTGGCGCTCGCAACGCTCATGAGTATCGTCCTTGTTTAACATTTGCTAGACGACAAGGATGAATGATTCTAAGAGCGTTGTGAACATTGAATAGAATATATCTTATTGGGTGGCTTGAATATCCAGCTGAAAGAGAGAGAAAGAGAAAAAGAGAGAGGAAGAGAGAAAGTGAGAGAGAGAGAGAGAGAGAGAGAGAGAGTGTGTGTGTGTGTGTGTGTGTGTGTGTGTGTATGTATGTGTGTGTGTTGAGAGATTCTTTCTAGCTCGTCACATGAATATATTTTTCTCTTAGCTTCTTTGGAATATTGTAAAACTGATGGAAATTTTGGAGATTTTGTGCTTGTTATACAGATGAAGCATTCTGTCGAATAACTAAATAAAGTATAAGTTTTTGTTCGTTCATCTTGACGCTATAACAGTTTAGATATTGCTCAAGTATATACGGCAACCAATGCTCTAAGCGTCTTACAAACGTATAAGATGGCATTTTTCGAGTTTTGAGGGAGAAGATAATGTGCATTCGCGAATAAAAAGGATCTTTCTTGAACCCTAATTGCTCGGCGAGAAAAGGAATGACTTAGAATTCGATGTATGATTGCGTACATTAAGAGATTAAATAATTCTACTTGTAAACTGAAATCCACGAGGATACATATGTATATATATATATATATATATATATATATATACTTGTTAAATTGATAATAATTAATTTTGATTAATTCGCGAGTTACAATGCGCTCGCATCACTTTAAAATAATTCCTTTGGCTAAAAAATTTTTCATTTTAGTTAAGTATAAGATGGTAAAATTAAATATTTTTTGCAGTTATCACTTCTCTTACGCATTTTATTGAAAATTCTTGTAAAAAGAAAAAGAACGATCTCATTTAAGATATAAACGTTACGAGAGCTGTAAAAGTGTCGGGATAATGTAGATTATAGTAGGCATTGTACGAAGGCATTGTGAAGCGTAACTATTTGGAATAAAGATTTCATAAAATCTCGTCACGCACAGCATTTCTGTTCCCTGGTAGCAACGAATTTCTGTAGTTGTAATTAAAAAAAAAGTGCTGAGTAATGAATATAACTATATACCGTACTCTTTAACTGTGCCTATTATTAGACATGTTTGTCACGATTATTACTATTACTATGTTATTATTTACTGTTATCGCCGTCGTAAAAAATTTTTTTATAGTTTGTAGCAATTCTCATTATGTTGTACGTACAGTACTACATCCTGCGCGCGATATTTTCTTCTTTTTTTTTTAATTCGATTAGGATAAGGATTCTGCGAGTCTTGGTGGCTGCGTGCATTTTTTTTTGTGTTCTAGCGTGAAAATTTCTGTTCCGCCGAATATAAAAAAAGCATTTAGAGCACCAAGTGAAACGCCTGTCGAAAATTTTTGTAAGCACAATGTAAAATAATTTTCGATCGACTATATGCCTATGGTCACGACTGTCGAGGAAGCGATATTCTCGTACGATTTCGAGGGGCATTCGAATTACTACTGCCTTTTTCATATTGCGCAAAAGAAAAGAAAGAAAGTGTCTCTCAGTTACCACAATATTTTTAGGAGCATCGTTACGCCGATGGTGTTCATGCCCACACACGTAACACAGAAAAGTATGTATATGTTACATCGACTGTCTATCGATTTGAATGTGAAAAAAAATAAATTACGAAGAAATATAAGCGGGTTTAATTAATAATGCTAAGTAATATCTATTCGCGATAGGTATCATTTATCATTAAAGAAAATCGTGGAAATACGCACGAGCGACCGATTGCAAAATTCAGGGGATTTTGTTCAAACTGCAGAAAATACCTCCATATTATATTGTGTAAACATTCATTATCGAAATAAACTTAAGACTGAAGATGCGTGAGTCTTATTTATTTCCCTCCCAATGGAAAAAAATTATTACCATCCTTTTGTACAATAGACACAATTATTGCAAATAATTTACTTTATGCTTTGTACAAGAATATTGCGATTAAGTATTACGTATACAATACTTGCAAACTTGCGTTACCGCGTGTTGTTGAGTACGATTTATGATTTAAGCGTAATGATCGAAAATGTACACGACGATCTCTCTATGGCACATATAACTCGCAATCCTCTTAAATTAATTTTATAACAAAGTAATCTCATTAGCAGCATTATTAGTAGTACGGCTTCGAGGCAAGTGAAGCCCCGGGCAAGACTATATGAGGATCCAGACCGACTGCCGGGGACGTGTCACTTCTGGGCGGGGAAACAAATTTCTCTGCTAAATCACTTCGATCGTTTAGGAAAAAAAAACAACGTCAGATGTTCCCTATATTGTTTTTGGTCTTTATTGTAACCGTTAAGGTATTCAAGAAGACCACTCCTAATGGTGAGTACGCTCGAGCTACTTTAAGAATTTGTCTTCCTTAATAAGCTTTAATAATCACTTGTTAAAAATATCTTGCTCAGGCAAAATTACGGTATATCTGGGCAAGAGAGACTTTATTGATCATCTAGATCACACTGATCCTATCGACGGTGTTATCGTCGTGGAGAATGATTACCTTCAAGGGCGAAAGGTCTTTGGTCAGGTTGGTAAAACATAAAGAACATTCAGCGTGTTCTCGCGTAAAATATTCTCAGATGATTCCTTAAGAATGTTCAACACATTTCCTATTAATACGTAACGTTATATGTGTTTAGGTCTCGACGACTTACCGATATGGCCGTGAAGAGGATGAAGTTATGGGGGTCAAATTCAGCAAGGAGCTAGTATTGTGTCGCGATCAGATAATACCGCAGAAGAAGGAGAAACAGGAGACTACATCGATTCAGGATCGCTTGCTGAGGCGCCTGGGTTCGAACGCATATCCATTTACGTTCCATTTCCCACAGACGGCTCCTTGCTCCGTCACCCTCCAACCCGGTGATGATGATCAAGGAAAACCCTTAGGAGTCGAATATGCCGTGAAAATATTCGTTGGAGATAACGAAGAAGACAAGGTATTGAAATAGGAGATAAGATATGAGCATAAAAATTTAATACACAATATAAAAATAAATTGATAACTAGGTATGTAATAAAATTAAGCAGAGTTTCTGCAAAAATCGGATTTTTATTTTATCAGGGACACAAAAGATCCTCTGTATCATTAGCCATCAAGAAGCTGCAATTCGCTCCACCGATGCGAGGCCGCCGACTTCCCAGCTCTTTAGTTTCCAAGGGATTTACCTTTTCTCAGGGCAAACTGAATCTGGAAATCACATTAGACAGAGAAATCTACTATCATGGCGAGAAAATTGCGGCGAATGTCACAATTACGAACAATTCGCGAAAGGCGGTGAAGAACATCAAGGTATATTTTAAAATTAAAATAAACATTTTTAAAGTCTTTATTTCTCGCACTTTACTATCGTTATTTCTCCTTTGCAGCTGTACGTGGTTCAGCATTGCGAGGTGACTATGGTAAACGCCCAATTTTCGCGACATGTGGCTAGCTTGGAGACTCGCGAGGGTTGCCCGATCACACCGGGTGCATCCTTCACGAAACAATTCTATCTTGTGCCTTTGGCCAGCAGCAACAAAGATCGGCGTGGCATCGCTCTCGACGGGCATCTCAAAGTGCGTAACAAACTTGAATAATGGCTTAAAATAGTTAAATATAATTATTTTATTAATTCATTACTTTATGAAAATATATGTTGAGAAATCCATCTTTGTTATTTCATTTAGGACGATGACGTAAATTTAGCATCCTCAACTCTGGTATCCGAGGGCAAGTGCCCGGCTGAGGCCTTAGGTATCGTAATTTCTTATTCCATCCGAGTGAAGATAAATTGCGGTACTTTGGGTGGCGAGCTAGTTACCGATGTTCCATTCAAACTGATGCATCCGACTCCTGGTATGTCGCTTAGAAAATTCTTATTTAATAATTAGACAAGATATCTTACTTTTATTTTTGGACAAAAGATTCAATTCAGAATTTAAATTTAACTGAATTCAAATTTTCAATTCAGATTTATTCAAGTGTTTCCTTTTTCCTTTTGCAGGTGCCATTGAAAGAGAAAATGCCATATTAAAGAAAAGCAAGAGCATCGACAGGGCACGCTACGAGAACTCTTGCTACGCTAATGATGACGATGATAATATCATATTTGAAGACTTTGCTCGTTTGCGCTTAAATGAACCAGAGTAAAACTAGAAAAAGAGAGAAAGAGAAAGAGAGAGAAAGAGTGAAAGATTAGCGTTTTTTATCTTGCAATCGATTATTTAAAAAAAATGTTGAGCTTTTTGCTTATGGTGGATTGTTTTTCGTCTTTAAAATCAAATTTTATCTTTCAAACATTTAAAACGAATTATTATACATGATTGAAAACATACAAATTAAAATTATTTTAAATAATTTATAAAAAAATTGCGTTTCTTTGGATTCTTTGTGATTTGAACGTGATTTTCAATGAACGATCTGGATTCACTGAAAATATAGATGAAAAAAAGAGCACTTAAAATTAACTATATTGTAATATTATGAAACTGCTATTAAAGAAAAAAAATGAAAAAATACAAAAAAAGCGAAAAGATAATTAAGTATAAAAAAATTGTCTCGAAATTTCTGTGCAATGGTGGTGGTTGGACAGAAATTCGCTGAGAGACGAAAAAAAAAAGAATTTCAAGTAAACTTATTAATTCGTGTTTGGTTAAGTTTAAGAATTTCCCGTCTTACCAGAAGTGACATGGTATATTATTCGTTCCAATTAATTTCTTATATTTTACGGTATTCCACACATTCAATTGTTTACTTATTAGTAAAAAAAACTGTTGATGGTACTGTTCAGTTGCAATTATATTAGAAAATACATATGAAACTGTAAAAACGCACCTTTTTTTTCTTTTTTCAAACCGATTAATCCTTCGAATGCTTTAGCGACATGTATCTTGCCTACATTTATCGATACAGAAAAATACATACAAGATGATCCCTGTTAGGAGTATTACGTCGTTATGAAAGATCATTGCATCATTATCAAAAATTATATATATATTTTGTGGCTATACAAAATATTACAGGGAACAACGATACCAAATCAATATCAGTCTTATACAGAGCATTGTGAAGACGACTTTCGTTGTTCTTCGTCTAGTCGTACATATGCGAGTAATATTCCTGATACGTCTGGATATAAGACTCCTTCTCTATGGGCGTCATTTCGGCAATCAAAGTATCGGTAACGTCGGTGATTGCGACGGTCTTGCCGCCGACACTGACGGTTGGTACCAATTCATCGTCCTCGGAATCCATCGCCTCTATCTCGCCTGTAAATTATTTTGGAAATAGTAATATTTAAGAAAAATACAGATTAATTAGCAATTATCTGAGTTTCCTTTTTATCATTTTTCAATTTTGAGAATTTTTATATTATTATTCTCTTGACTTTCAGACGATTGACTATCCTAATCTTTTGATAAATTTTTTTCCTACCGGTATCAATTGCCTGCATTTCCGTATCCTCCTCGTTATCGCTGCTATCGCTGGATTCCTGTGGAAGCGCTGCTTTGATAGACGCTGTGGAATTGGTGCCGCCCTTCTTCTCGTGAGCCAGCAACACCGACATGATATCCTCGCCTTGTTTATTATTCGTCGTAGTCGTATTTGTGGCAGTGGCTGCGGCTTTATCCAAAATGCTATCTTGCGTATTCACGCCATCAGGCTACAAGACATTCGCGAATTAAGACTAAGATCCATAAGGAGACGACATGATAAAACGATAAAAATACCTGTGAACCATCGGAATTGATAATTGTGCTTTCCGTCATCCATATAGGTCTTTCCTTTCTGTGATTCGACGCCGTGTCATCAGGAGACTCGTCTCCGATAGTAACGTCCACTCTGGTGTCTTCCACCATGAAGCCTGACATCCTAGTTGCTTCACCTGACCATTGTTCATTAGGTGCTCTAAGGCTGCTTGGTTTTCTCGTGTCAATACTATTGAAAATAATTATTTTAATAAAACATTTTTAATATATGAATACATACATAATCTTTAAAAACGCATACCCTCGAATAGTATTAATATCAATTGGTTCTGGTTCCAGTATTTCAGGCGCCAATTTAATCCCTTCTACTTCCCTTAATAGTATATAGAGCGGTTCCAACTGTTCGTTGAATTTTGCTAATAATAATCTAGAATCTTTCTTTGGAAGAGCAGATTGATCTTCTTCCACTATTTCTCGACAATATGTACATCTAAACTCGCCAGTTCTCATGTCAAAAAGTTGATCTGCCTGCACAGGAATTTAATTTCATCTTTATTCATCTTTTAACTTTTTCAATTAATATTACAATATATTATATTATTTCAATTATTATATCATTTGATCATAAAAATATAAATTAGGGCAAGAGTAAAATTTAATTTTTTCTGACATACGCCAATTCTTAAGATTTTATCACTTATACCATTTTGCTATACTTACTTCAAGATCGGTAAATGTTTTTAAACAACTTGGACACTTAAAACTAGCTCTACTGGTTGCATCTCTTTCCTCGGTTTCCATTCTCTTTCTCATTAAATCAAGCTTATACTTCACTACATTTACAAATGTCTAAAACAAAGAAATAAATAATTATTATGTATTCTTTCATGTCATTTCTTGTTAAAATTAAAGAGAATCACAATTATTTACGCACCTTATAATTAATAAAATAATAGTTGACTTTCTGTGCTTTACCATCCGACCCTGTCTCCATTTTCAATCTTACTTGAATAAACTTGTCGTTTCGCAACGTAGATATCCTAGCTCTCAACATCTTGCGTTCAAACTTGAGCAATTCACAAATGTCATCTTCCTTCATACCTGGCATATTTTTTTTATTGATAAAGTATGTTTTACGTGAGAAAAAACTTTCTAGATCAGAGTACGATTACTTACATGGATTTCTGACCAACATATCCACAATTAAAACATCCTCTATCGTGTAAAATCCACGTACGACAAGACGTGCCAGTTTCTTCAAGCTACTAGGCACCTCGGTGACAAGCCTTTCCTCGGCGCTCATATTTTAGGCGCTCAAAATAGTTTTCTGACAATCGATACCGAATAACAAAAATCTCATCAACAGTACTGTTGGTATTACAACGTTAGTATCCACTCACTTGTCAGATTCACAGTTTCACGCCAAACACACTTTACTACCGTCACACGCACCACATTCTCCAGCAATATGGTCGCTACACTTGTAGAATTGTA
Source organism: Tetramorium simillimum (assembly GCA_011636635.1). Taxonomy (NCBI): domain Eukaryota; kingdom Metazoa; phylum Arthropoda; class Insecta; order Hymenoptera; family Formicidae; genus Tetramorium; species Tetramorium simillimum. The sequence goes on along the minus strand of VBVQ01000146.1, from coordinate 76,762 downwards.
AGCGTATCTTCATCTTTTACCTGTAAATCAAATCTACGGATTAAAAAAAAGATATTTCACAGTAAAACGTTGACAGAGACGTTGGAGAAGACAGCAGTTTCGCGAACGCAAATACCATACCACGAATTCTTACGATGTTTATAATTTTCTCCTTCCTCGTCTTCCCTCTCTTTGCCGATTGTCGTTATGTTTGTAGCGAGCTGGGATACATCACCTCGTGCTTCAGAAATTTTGGAAAAATCACGAGAGCACGATCCCACCCATCAGCGCGCGGCACATCCACGATCGCGGCTAGCTCTAGGTTAGGAACGGGAAAATCCCGCAATCCGCTACGATATTGCGCCGCATGATGCGCTGTCGCTGTCTCTCGCGCGAGCCGCCGCGAGAGCGCACACGGCGGAATACGTTGGAATACGTATCCCAGTGAGAAATGATAATCGAAGAGACCTCGACGCGATGTCGACGTATCCGTCATATCGACCTTTTCGACGCAAAAGATATCGACGCGATATCGAATCAATATCGATATCGACTTAAACCGATGAAAAATATGAAAAGATGTTTTATACAAAAATTGACTTTAAAGGGATTTAAAGCAGGTTCGAAAATACGTTTTTCAAAATAAACACTCATTACTGTTGAATTTTTTAAGCACACAGGTAAATTTTTCTTTAGAGTTTTAATGTAATATGAATAAATTTTTAAATTCTCGAAAGATGATGGAAATATTTTCAAAAATATAACATTTTCGAGAAATCTAAGTGTATTTCTCGGGGATGAAGTCTTGATGCGACAGAGAACGTTTAAAAAAGAGAGATCATTTATAGAATATGTTTATTGAAAATGATCGTGTATAATGCGATGTATCTATATAATGTACAACAACAAAATCGGATTCCACGAAACACATTCATTCGAGCTCCCTCGTGTCTTTCCACGTTTCATTTTTTCTCCTTTTTTTTGTCCCTCTTCTCTCGAAACAGTAATAGCGTGCTCGCACTATATATTAATTATCCTAATTACAATTAATGCGTAATTAATTAACCTTCGTTACCACGCGGTACGACAACATGCATTCAACACAAACACGGATAAATCTTATCTCAACAATCGCCCTAAAAGTATTATCGCCGTATTATGGTTATTATCATTATTGTTTTTTTACTCCCCCCCCTTCCTCTTCCTCCCTCCGTTGCTTTTTTTTACAAATGTGCCTGAACGCTGTAGAAATTACTTAAAATATATCTGCATCGACGATAATCACAGATATTAATTTGTATCTATACTAATCTCGTTCCCTTCCCCCTTTTTTTTTCTTTCTCCCTCTTTGTTACGCCACCTGCGGATCGAACGTAATTTTGCGCATCATGCATCCAATTGTAAATCGAACGGGATCGCGATATATTTCTACCTACATGTCGCAGGATTAACGGAAATAATTACGCAAGAATAATTAGATCTCTTCGCACGCGGGACGCTCCGAAAAGACTCGCGCGAGAAGGTCGACCTCTCGTCGATCGTTCCATCAAGTTTCGCAGAAAAATCTCCGTCGACTTTTAAGTAATTCGACCTATGCTTTTTAATTCTTCGTCATTTCTTCGACTCCTCTTTCGGAACGTCCAGCGCGAGAAGAAATTGAAATCTCGCGTCACACTCGTCGTATATTTTTAACAATTCGTAACATTGCAGCATCTCATCGGGGGTATCTTTGGCTTAGACGCTGACCAGTTTGTGCCGTTTGCTTCGCAGAAACGCAAGTAAAGGAGATGAAAGATCCGTCTGTCTCGCAGCGAGCCTTTCGACGAATAACTTGCGACGAGCATCTCGCAAGTTTGTCGCCTTTCGGAAGTTTCGGACTTCGAAGTTGAAGGGCTCTGGGCAGAGTACCATGCTAAACGTTCTCCAGGCAATTAATAGATAAAGTAGATGGAAAATTCAACGAGAGACGATAATTTAATCGTGATCCTTCGACGGCCAGACTTTGATACGAAGTCTTCTTGTAAAAACCGCTCAAAACTGCATTGAAGGCAATGTTCGCAAGATTCATGACTTCGAAAGTGGCAGTATTTCATACACAAGTGTTGGCTGACGGAACATGGCTGGATCAACTTTTAGCATGTCGATGAGCCTTTCAAGCGCTAATTTTAGAGTTTCTTATTTTCGCGCCTTGTGATACTTCACTTTAATGAATGCATACGTAAAAAATTCACGGCTTGTTTCAGGGGCTGCATTGTGTTTCTGCTTTTTCTATACTACCAGGAGGTTTCTAAGCACTAAGACAATCGGATTAGAACTCGGGCTATCACGTAGAACCACGGAGGTTTGCAGGTTTCGCAAAACCTTCTAGCAGCTTAAAATTCTACTTGAAATCATAGGATCCTTAGAGCCTCGGAGCCGTTCCTGGATTTTTAAAAATCCTTACAATCGTCAAAGTCTGAATCTCTATTCCTTTTCGGCTTCTTAGACCTACGGATGCCTCGAAATATTATGCTTCGCGGTTGAGTCTAAATTCTTAGATCAACGGTAGTTTAGGTTCTTATTAGATTCACGGGGGACGCTTAGTCTGAAGTTAAAAATACAGTCTTGTAAGAAATCCTAAGTTTTATATCTTTCCTTATATGCACGAAAACGATGGCACATGTGTTTCCAGCTTGGCTTTGTAAGCAAGAATCTCTTGTCGATAATATACTTGAGCTGTGTGTACATTTCATTGGTCGATCAAAGGAAGGCATTGTGTACATCGACGTGCTCCGCGTTTACTGAATTATTATTATTTTTCTTTCAATTGTAGATTCCTTGACGAGCATGCAGATCCTCTGTCAAGGGATCTGTCGTTGAGAAATAATACGGTAATCGTCGGACAACTTCTATGTATATATTCAGAGTGCAAATTTCCTCTCGAACTTAGTTTAAACGGTAACGTTCAATCCTCGACTCTCTTTTTCTCCATCCTAATTCTCGTGGAAAAATCATTCATTCACTCCGCAACACTAAGGCTGAATTGCAACAAAGAAGCAAAAATCGGTAAATACTATCGTGTCGTAAATAAGCGTTAAATCATTTCTATCTTCTTTTTGTTTTCGCGAATGCGTAATCAATTAGAATAAAATATATATATGTATATGTGCGGAGTATATATGTACAAGGTGAACAAAGAAATTGTTTTCGATCATTTTGGGGCACCTTGTACATGCATACCGTTGTATTTGGTCGACTCTCTTTCCTTCTCTCTTTCGCTCTCTCTCATCCTTATATATGTATGATCACTCTCTATATGTTATATTATCAAATATTATATATATATATTTATATATATATATATATATATAAGAATATTTTGTACGATTACATTTTAATAAAATAGCTGGTAAACAGTAAGTATAATTATTCAACAAGTACTACGGTGTAATAATAATAACATCCGGCGGTTAATTGGAAGAGACGCATAACCAGAGGGAGAAAGAGATTCGTTCGCTTGAATTAAATTCAATTTGCTGCTTCGAGTCCTTTCAGTCAGTACATAATATAGATATAATAAATAATGTGATATAAAAATTTTTTAAATTTTATCCCTTTATTTCAAAATCTTTGAATTTTTTAATGTTGTATTCTGATTTAAAATTTTTTTATACATAAGCATTCGTTATTGCTTCAGGTTGTACCTGTTATTTCTTATACGGTTCTTCATGGTCTCCTCCAATAACCACAATAATGATAATAATAATGATAATCAATAATAACTAAGAAATTAAAAGATTTTATTTGACGAAACGAAGAAATAAAAAAAGATGAACAAGTATATGTTCGTCATAGAACTTCAAAGTCTCTATATATAAAATAGTTTTTGGTTATAAACTGTAAAACAGACAATAAACATGTTACCCATTCGTAATAAACAAATAATTCTAACGCCACTGTACCAAATTTCTGCCAATATAATCGCTATAGCTATATCTATAATATATATAAACTGTGATAAATACGTTTTTTCTAAGTATGATCTTTTCACAAATCAGAAAAAAATGTGTGACATTACGATACCTCTTCTATGCAAATTTAAATACAAAAAAGTTTATCTTTATGAAGGATTATCATAATTGTGTATGCCTGGGTGATCCTTACGAGCTATCTACGTTTGCTACTTGGCAGAAATGTATTACTGTGTCTTTAGTGAAAATCTCCCTACTGTATATACACGTGCGTAAAGATAATTCTTACATCCTAGGATTCTTACGTCCTTAGATTTCTAGATCCTCGGACTTCAAGATTCCTGGGTTCTGAGATCCTAGGATCCAAGATTTCTGGATTCCTGGATTCTTGAACGTTTATGTCGGGATTCACATATCCAATTGTTAAATTTCATCGGAAAACTCGAAATTATCAATGTTTTCGCTTTTCAGTTTTACTAAACTTTAAAAGTTGCTTATAAATCATTCATTCTTTTCTTAAATTTAAAATTTTAATATGCTTTTTTATCTCACGTCCACAAATCCAGAAATTCAGAAAAATAAGACCGTCCTCTTGTCTGATATAAATGTTGAGCTTAACATTCGCGGTAAGTAATAAATGTAGACAGTAGTACAGTTTATCTTACAAAGCTAATCTCAAAGAACAGGGTCGTGACTATGTAATGATTCTGAAACTGGTATCACTGTGAGCTTAGCGGACTGCGCGTCGCCGAGGAAATCTCCTCATCGCGCGCCTAGCAAAATAGAAGACTGCCGTTCTATTTTCTTCTGCTTCTCCGTTGAGACGCACTACGACGTCTCTCTCCGTAAAAAATTACATCTTGTAAATAAAAATAACGTTTCTTTCACTTTTGTACGTTGGTGGTAGTGCAAGGCCGTGGCACATATTTTATTCTACAGCAGGGGTTCTCAAACCAGTAAAAAATTATCAAAGCGAAGAAGAGAGTAAAAGTAAGGAGAATAGTACCGACAATGCTTTCTTCTTTCATCAACGAATTATTCAGCGACATTATCGAATCTTTAAAACCAAACTTTTTAATTGAAATCTTTTTTTCCAACATTTGATCTAATTTCTTTCCAAGTAAATTATTTTACCAGATTACATATAAAATGTATCAAACATCTATACGTTTAAATTGAAGTACATGTAATAAAAAACGAAATTTTTTAAATTAAAATATACGAATGACTTTATATAGTTCAAAATAGAAATGAAAACATAATCATATAGAATAACATATAGAATATCATATAGAATAACTTGAACTTCAATGGAAGAACTATACTAGTATGAAATACTACTACAAACATAATGTTTCGATTCGCTTAAATATGTTCATTAAGACCGGCCAAAAAACAATGATAACACAAGATATTAAAACACCAAATTGTCACAAAGAATATTACATGATTACTGAACAACTATTAAATAAAGACATTTCATATAAAAAAAAATTAATATTTCCTGGTTTAATCATTCTCGTATATTTTCTCGCTTATTTACGGAAATTTCGGAATGATAAAACAAGAATTATAAGAATCTAAAGTTCAACATGTAAATTTAAATGCAATAACAAATCAGTTATGTATCATACGTGATGATTCGCTTTGGGCTTTCCCTTTTTCTCTTCACCCATTTAACAAAAATCATTTGTAAATAAAAAAAATAGAAATGAGTTACAATATGTACACTCTATCATAAAAAAAATATGCATGTACAATAGAATTTTAGAGTATATATAGATATTTTATCTATGGACCATCTGCAACATTGTCGGAAAGTTTGGGAACCCCTGTCCTACACAGATTATTATATCACGAGTCGTTAGATATATAAATAGCTTCCGTAAGATCTCTTCCCCGAGCTCCCCGGCCAAATTTCGCATTTCAATTATTTGATCATTTCCGTCTGATGAATTTGGTCCGTCCGGTTTGTCCACTCGCATTTTCAAGACAAAATTACTTGTATGATTGTTCAAACGACGTATGTAACACTTGCGCACTCAATTTCAATAACAATATCGTGATGCTTTCTTCGCATTTCTTATTAGCATTAATAAAATTATTCGATTGCTCGTGGGCCATCGATGGGCATTGTGTGCAACACTTCATCCAGTAACTGAAGCGCTCTGTGTAAATGCACCTAGAAAATAAATATAATAATAATATTGAAATTAAAATCTTAGAAGACATATGAAAAAATAATTTGTAAATTAATAAAAAGTAAACGACGAAAAATAAACGAAGATTCAGATTTAAATATTTAATCCAATATATCTTTTTCTTGAATTAAAAAAATAATGTAAGCAAAAGATTGATAAGTGTCTGTATTACACACATACACACACACACATATATATACATATTGGTTTTTAAAATATTTATTAAATTATATCAGTTTTCGCTTTTCATGAAAGAAATTATTTTTGATTAAAATTCTCATTAAAAAAAATTTATAAAGTAAAATCATAGAACATACCTCAATCCAGCATGGTGTTTCTTTTATGCTCTGCCGCGGGTAATCTGGACCCCACCCCTTAACAAAACTCAAACGCAGGATACAAAGTCTTCGTAGATCGTCGACTCCAATCCCTGCAGCCGCGCTAAGACCTAAGCAATAATTGCGTTTTATATATACATTATTTGTTGCGACTATATTAAAATATATTTAATTATATGTTATTAAAAACATTTTACTAGATGTCTGTCTCTTACTTTTGGTGATGGGCGCTCCATGTGTAAGATGGCCTGCAACAGCTGCGGCTTGCGCTGCTGCGGCGGCTTGAGCGGTGGCGGCTTGTCCTCGCATCTGTTTGTGACATTGCCTTAAATCGAAGACTTTAATATACGCCGAGGGATAGATTTTATGTACTGCGTCACCAGGTGCTCGGCCCGCTTCTCTATCCAGATAGTAAGATTGTACAAAGACACTGTGTTCGCTCTGGCATCTTAACCACACGTCGCCTTCACCTCTCAGATCCAACACAACACCTTTTCCTAAAATGTTCCATTTTAATCATTAATGCAATATTCTCTTGAATATTTATTATTTTTAATTTCTCAATTGAATTACAATTACCTATATGAAGACGTGCCCGTTCGCTCTGTTCCGTCCTATGTACGTTGCTCAAGGCACCTAAACAGAATCTGTTTCCACCGCTCGGATCCACATATCCGTCTACGGTGACCGTGGGACAACCGCTGCTGACTTTGAACGTTTCTCCGACTTGAATGTCCAATTCGAAATAACCGACGGAACACCAATACTCTGGTGCTGGTTGCGTAGAGAGCAATCCTCCGATATTTCCACTGACGTCATTTCCATGGCCTCCCCCTGTTTCGTGGAATTATTAGATTCGACTTGAAGTGATGTCGCTAAATTATAAACCTTTAAGAAGGAGATTTTTCCTTCGTTTAACGTAATTAACTTACAGTAAGATGTTGTATGAAGATGTCGAGGGTCTGGCGGTTGCATGCTTTGAGTATACGTGAGAGTATTGGCACCAGTCCATTGCGGCGCACCGGAATTGTATGGCGCTGTACCCACAGGGAAGCCGTTCGGATGATGAAGGTGCACAGGCGACACAGGAGAACTCTGTCCTTCACCTATTTACACCATATAATAAATTCATATAATAAAAAAAATTTAAAAACTTGTGTTAAAAGTGCTACAAAAAAAATTCATATCCTTATGGAATCTGCACTTGAAAGAATATAGCAATAGTTCTGCTAGTCTAAGTAAGGTGTTCTAAGAATTTATTACATACCAAGAGAAGCCGCTAACGCGTCGACTGTCGGGGGTTGATTGATATCTTGCGGGGGTGTGGTAGTGCTGTAGAAGGTATCGGCGGTCGATTGTCCTTGCGCGGGACTCAGAATCTGCGCGCTGGATGTTCCGCTCGACGCGGCATTCAGCGACTGTTGCTGGCTACCTACGGTGTGACTCATTGGATGTACTACTGCTGCAAAATCAAAATTCATACACGATGCAGGCAACATACAATATTAAAACGCAACGAACATGGCCCTCGCTATCGTTGCTCTGAAAACTCTATTTACTGCATGAATCGGAGTTTCCCAAACAGACATTCTGAATGTTTTAATAATTGATAGTCAGTCTCCGCTATTGCAGAACTAATGAGCATTTTAATTTCTTAAATTCTTCTAAAATTAGAATTGTCACTTTGACAATAAGAAAAAATGGGGCTAACAAACCACACTAGAAGTACGTGTAAAAAAATATATTAGTATATAAATAATAATGAGATTCCTATCTGTCTAGACTCGAGTGATATCAACGTTCAGATCGATTAACTTGAAACGATTATCTAGAACATATCACTTTCGGGTCGTTTAGGAACTCTAGCTCCTTTGTGTCTATAGCGAGACAAAATATTCGCCCTAAAGATTATATCGACATTTTGCGTTTTCTATGAAATAAATTCATACATCGTTTTTCGTACTTATACAATTATTTCAAAATTACTTTTTTTTTTTTTTTTCGAAATGCTATATTTAATTTGGGAAACTCTAATTCGATTCTAAGAATCACGAAAAATGCACACCGGCAACATTGAGCGATGGCTAATCAGCGACATATAATGGAAAGCTCCTTAAATAAATAGCTGTGTACAATGAAATACGTACGATGATGCATGTTACGGCCTGCCGAGTGATGAGGCGTAGGAATCCAGGTTTGCCTGGGGCAATTATTGTCGTCCAGTTTAGCATGAGGATTACCATTATTGCCGCCACCACCGGCGCTAAACATACCCTCAGTACTGGCTGTGCCGAACAATCAGAAGGAAAAGAAAACAATGAAGCCAAAACAAAAAATCGTATTACGCAACAAAAGAGAGAAATTTGCGAAGCGTATTCTTGCTTACTAAATCTACATTCGAAAGCAATAAATGAAAGCGGCTGGCTCATTAGCAATCATTTTAATAAATTAACAATCATATCCAGCGCGATCAATTCAATAGTATGTATATTTTTAGCACAGTTGGATGGTATCTGCATAAATTTTTCTGGAACGTAACCATCACATGCCAAATTTGCGATTTGTCGAATTATTGATTTATTAACATTCTAATACTTAGATAAAGAAATGCGTCCACATGTTAATATGTGTTGCATCGATTCATCGAGGTATACTACTATCTAGCCACCAGACATTAATTACAAACAGATTTACATCAAGTGTAAAGCCAATTGATGGAAATTTCCGATAAAGTGGAAGCTTCACAAATGAAAAGATACAGTTACCACATTCAACTTACTCGGATTGGGCGGTGGTAAACCCGGTATAAAGCCTTGCTGGGCCTGTTGTGCATTGTTCGCGGCGGTTGGCTGAGCCGGCGGATGATGTTGAATCGTCTGATTCATCTCGCCGTCCACGTCCATCGCGGATCCGACCGCGGCGGCGGCTGCTGCGGCAGCCGTACCGCCGCCGCCGACCGTATACTCGTCCTTAACTAGTCTTCCGCCCGGTCCCACACCCACACCAGATTGCAAGGTCAAGCCGGATAGGTCTGTAAAGAACGGGTCTGTGCGGGGGAAACCAACCCATTCCATCAAGACACCAAGAAGACCACAACAATCAATGATTTTTTTCTCTAGTATTCTGTATTTGTTAACCCCAGGATGCATAGTTTATTTTTTATCTTGTTGGATAATTACAATCGGGCATAATTTGAAATAATAGAATTAAGCTTAATCAAGCATTTTTATGTGAAGATAATAAAGGCAAAAATAAGAAAAAGGGGGAAAATCAAAGTCGCAAAAGAGAAGTAAAAAGTATCATAAGTATGTAAAATACAAGCACTAAATACGTTAAAAATAAATTCTAATGCAAGATTACATATTGTAACATACCTATGCCTGGTGATACCACTCGTTCATAGTGATAGGGATTCACGCATACGGAATCGCATTTTAAGTCAAAAGCAAACTGGCAATATTTCACGTGTTTCAGTTCGTTCTTGTGCAAGTCTGGCCATCTCCAAATGCGAGCATAGATTACATGAGGAAAGCCTTTCCGTCCTGCCACTTGCAGCCTACCATCCAAAGTTCTTTGGATAGTGACACATTTGCTTGGATGAGCGCCATTGGTAGTTATCGCAGTGATTAAACTATCCAATTCGTCACGTTTCTCCTGTTGATCAAATTATACATTAATCTTTGTAGTTTTGTATTGTAAATGTAATATAATATCAATAAAAAATTACAAATTGTAGAATATAATTTTTAAATTACACTAAGAATACTTTTCCTTCAAAGTCATATATTTGTATCGCGGTCAAAAATTAAATGATATGAGCATATAATATATCATTATATTAATTTTAACATGTTAAACTGATGGTATATAGTTAAAATTAAAGTTATTATATAATGATGTTTATGATGGAATAAAATACATTATTTATAAATTAAACTCAAATTTAACTCAAATTTGTTATATAACATTTAATGCAGGAATCAAATATAGCGCGACAAAGATAACGTCAGAAGCGTTACATTTTGCGAGTATTAGTTGATTGAATTTGAGATTTGCAAATATATAACAATATAAATGTAACTAACATAAATAGCGCCGAGAATACAAAATCCCGATTTTACACTTTCGTTCTAAAATGCTATTAAATCCTCGTAATTTTGCTATCAATGTTTTGATACTTTTTTGACAGTTAAAATGAAAATTGTTCTTGATCATTGCTTTCGTAAGACAAAGCAAAAGTAATGGTCGATTATTAGACATACAAAATAAGTAGAAATTAATCGTAATTAACAGAAATGAAGATATGACAGAATTGAAAATATTTGTTTAAAATTATAATAATAGAAATATATGGGATTTACTTTGAGTTTTTTCACCAGTGATTCAATAGCTCGTTTGCTGAAGCCTTCGCTCTCACCGCCTTGACGATGACACATCAACGAGTGCACTATGCTTAAGCAGGCATCAGCGCTAGTTGGTGCACTGGGTGCTATGCCAGTCATCTCTCTCACTGCATTAAAAAATTAGACATACAAATTAATAAACATAGCAATAAAACTTTGTATTTTAATAATTTAGAATAGTAGTAATCTCATTTAAAATTATTCTGTTTAAATAGCATAATATATGAAATGAAATCATTAAAGTTGATATAAATTAAGTTGTAAAAATTTAACTAAATAAATACTTGAATTAATTAAACTTTAATCAGTTAATTTTAATAATTTTTATTAATTCTATTAATGAATAATATCGGCTGTGGCCTAAACGTAACAATACGTAACGTTAACTTTAATGAATAGATAATGACTTTGTAGTTATCAAATAAATTCCTTAAGGTATACATAAATTATCGAAAAAAATAAGAGATATAGAGTGATCCATATATAACTATGATTCAAATAATATAATAAATATTACTGCGATATTTACACTCTGGATTCGGTTGCATGGGGGGCGAGGGATACAAGTGACTTCCCCCGCCCGCCAATCCAACCATCTCGGTGAAAGCCGTGGTGGACACTGTCGCGTTCTTCCCTCAAATCACTAGTTTTTACGTTGGACTTGGTACAGTCCAATTTTTCACGCTCTACCATCTAGCGATTCGTGTTTCATCCATGTATCACAACAGTTGTTTTCCTGTAAATAATTTTAGTTATATTTTTTGTACAATCTACCTTCTGCTCCATACCTACGAGTACGACCTTAGTTCTAGATAAAAATTACAGACAAAAAACACGAAACACACCATTCTGAATAATGCAAAAGAAACAGATTTGTTTGCCTAATATCAATTAGATTATATTAATTCAATGAATTATCAATTCGTGAAATATCAATTCATGAATTATCTATTCTCGATGTATGACAATATTCTCTCCAACAATTGTTAGTAGCAGAGGTGGCTTATCAAGCTTGCCTTTGTTTATCTAACAGTAATATTTCAGTCATATCTACCGACAGTTTATTAGCGTATCGAATTCATTAGCATTCGAAATAAAGTGTCGAACGTGCTCGCGTAAATCACTCCGGTGGGGTCGCGGAGCAGCTCGACTTACGTTCGGGCAGCAGGACAAGGAGGCCGGGCCGTGGACGCAGCGGTCGACGAGAGATCGTGACGCACGCGGGCGGCATGCACAAACGGAACGATCGGTACGATCCGCGGGTCAGTTCCTCGCGCGCACTCTGGATCGAACGGGCGACGGGCGACGGGCGACGCGCGATGACAACTGCGCGCGGGGAGACGCTCGTTGCGGCGCGGCGTGACGTGACGTGACGTGACGTCGGTGGCCGAGCGGATTTGCGGCGCGGCGCGACGGCGGTCACTCCACGCTCGCGATTAATCACCCGGGCGCCACACGCGCGGTTACCCCGACACTATGCGGATCTCACTCTCGCGACGACTCGCCGAGCGTTGTTCCGTCGCATAGGTTAGCGCATCAATAATACATGTCCACGGGTGTCCACGGGCCGCAGGGCGCGGATGATGTCGCCGCGAACAGTGCGGCCAAATCAGCCGCGACCGTCTCAAGGCGGATTCGTATTGTGAGCCGTGCCGACATCGTTGGCAACTCTGCCTCCGCTCCATCTCTCGTCTCATTGGAGGCTGCGCGGATTGAATTGGATGAGTTGTTCGTTCGAAAACGTCACCCGAGCACCCGTCCTCGGATATCATTTATCTGTTTTTAATACTCGGTGAAGGAGATACATAGGAGCACTCGGGTGAGGTTTTTAAACGCAGCCGGAGAGAGAAGAAATGAATGAGAATTTGTAAATTTCTTTGCGATCGATTCGCACCATACAGCTGCGCTTTCAGCACTTAAAACGAGATAAGTGTATTCTTGCAAGATAAATATATTCATGCAAGAGAGCAAAAAAGAAAGAAAAAGTGTAGAAAGTGCAGTTAAGATGAGACGTTGTTGAATCAAGATTTGCATTAAAAATTTGCATCATGAAAAATTAACATTTCAAGATTCATATCAGAGATCGTCAGAATTAATTACGTTAAAATTGGTTACTTTTTTATTTTTGTTTATTGCGATATAAAAAATAACGTGTTACTAATAAAAACATAATTAATATTTACTGTGAAAACATCAAAATAAGAGTAAATAATATGTTAAATTCTAAATTTAGGCTTTAGAGAATATATATTACATTTTACGTACGTGATCTAATTAAATGATGAGAATTATTTCAGATTATTTCTGTGAACAGTAACGAGTAATAAAACAACACTTTACGATATACGATATCGTACTATTTATATAATTTATTACTTTGACCTTATATAATGACAAAAAGACGAGTTAGAAAAAATGGCGCGTTGCATGTCTTCCTGTTTAAGCGAAGATCTATCAAATGGGGGTGTAACTCAGTGGTAGAGTGTCTGCTTCGCATGCTGAAAGTCCTGGGTTCAAATCCCAGCTCCTCCAACCTTCTTTTTTTTTCTTTTTTTTTTAACGTAATACAATTAATATTATATTATATATACAGTATATATAATTGTAAACTTATTTCTAATTATAAAGTTTTTTAAATTAAATCTGATATAAATACTTATTTTGTTTTCGCTGTTGAAATTGTATTATATTGCAATCTTCAGATGAATCAGATAATAATCATGAAAAATTTAGAATCTGTTCCATATTATCCTAACTCTAATCATTGCTACTGTCATCTGGCCATTATTTTCTCACTAATATCAATTATCGATCAATTGCTAAACGAGAACTTATCTCCGACACTTTTTTTTCTTCGTTTTTATTCATTCTTTTTTCTTCTATCATTCTTTCTTTATTCGATTTATCACGTTTAAAAGTTACATTCTGAAATATGTATTATAATATGAAATTGGATTCATTATTATTAAAATAATTTCAATTCAATTTATTACCGTATAAATACAATTTATTATCGTATAAATAATTCTGGTATACAATACTAATTATATCTAATAATAATAATTATGATTTATTAATCAGAATAACTAACACAAACCAATTATGAATAAATTACAAGTTATTCTCAAATATTTCACTGATTTTAGGTCGGTATTCATAGTCAATTCTTATATTTATGATTATCTTAACTACAGTCTTAAAATGCTCTAAACCAATCACAGAGCATATATATTAGCATCTTGAGACATTACTTGAGATAGGTCTTGAAATAAGAACTGACTCTGAAGACCGGCCTAAAGTCAGTTTCCCGCGCAGCGAGAGAAACATGAAGTTAGGCGAGCCACACAATCAAAATTTTCTATTGCCATTTCAGTGCCGTTTCTCGCGTCGCGAATCACCAAATTGTCGCGCAAGGCATCGCACTTTATTTCATAATCCGTTTATGTCGTCGTTATCAATGCCATCAATGATATTTCAACCATTCGAGGAAAATATTCTTTTCCCGCGCGCGGGGACGCCTACGTGATATTGGACGCGTCACTGACTCTCGTATTTTTTCGCGAGTGCCGCCGGTCAGTTCGCGTCAGTTCGCGTTGAGCGACCCCGTCGACTTCGGTGCTGCGTCCGATCGCTCCGCGATTTCGCGTCTCGTTCCTCCGTCCCGGACGGAATCCGCGTGCGGGTGGACGGCACGTCGGCGGCGCCGCGTGCCGCGACAAGAACGATTACGTCAGTCCGCATGATCGTGCCCGGCAATTACGTTTCTCGGCACGCTCGTAATCGCGCGCGTCTCCCCGCGACCGCCCGCGTCCGCCGCCATGATACGCTGTTGCACTTCGATCGCATGTCGGAAATGCATTGCCGGATCGGTGAAATGGATTTCGGTGTTAATTAGTACATTAATCGCGAGTGTCGCCGGTCAGTTCGCGTCGAGCGACTCCGTCGATCTCGGTGCCGCGTCCGATCGCTCCGCGAGAATCCGAAATTCGAGTCGCGAATAATCGCGTTCCGATGAATCGCTGTTTGTCGAGAGGAGCCGTCGACGCATCGAAGAGCGCGGAAGTCACCACGGCGGAAATCGCTGCTTTCCATCCACGATATTCGGCTGATGTGGTGAGTGCTTTATGCTTATTTTTTGATTGCAACGTATCAAATTTGTATTCCGTCATTGTTAAATAACCAAATCTATACGTTAACTAGAGTTAACGTATACATATGTTCGATGAGAGGATAACACTCTTCAAGTAACGTAAATTTGGCGCAATTGTGAAACCTTGGGCGAATTCTCTTTTTCCAGGAAACGTAATATATTTTCCAGAGCTGTAACATGAACCTCGTTCAGATATTTAGATAATAGTATCTATATTAATAGATTTCCTGAATAAGTATATATCCTGATTAAAAACATCTATATGATATATAGATAGTAAATGTAGATAGATAAGGAGAAACGTATCATGGTATTTAAGTATATTTCTGTTTGTATATTTAAAATTATAAATTTAAATACTTAACACATTCATTGCCATTATGATCACTGGTGACCGTCGCTAAATTTCCTTTCTTTACTTTACTATACTTGAATTTTACTATACTTTAAACGAATTCTTTCTGAGAAATCCGACTGACAATTTTAAAACTCTCTCAGGAGTGTAGAGTAGTAGTAATACGTAATTATTTATATTTGCGAGAGAAAAAATAATAACGTGAACGAAAAGCCACGTCTTGGCGGTGAATATATTAAAATATTTAAGACTAATCAAATTATGATTAATTTAACCGACAACTTATAAAATAATATTTATTTTGGTTAACATAGAAGTAAAATTATTTTCAATTTTTATTATATATTATATTATATGCTTTATTATCTGTTTACAAATAATTTTAATTTTTAATTTCTCTCTTGTTAGCACATGGAAAAAAGAATAGAGATATTGAATTATATAGTTAGAAATTTTTTGCTAAAGCAATTCTGATGGTTAAATTAATCGTCAATTAAATTAATCAGAGTTCATCGAGATGACAGAAATTGAAACAGCTGGATTCGCGTGATTTGATCAAAATCATGGCAGTTTTACACGTAGTGCGGCTTTATTAATTTTGTCGTTTTTATATTACCTTTCTTATCTTTGAAGTCCATGAACATGCTAATGATGGAGAATCGATTCAATCGGCTCACAGAATACATTAGGCTCGCGAGCAATTCTGTATCCTTCGGCGTGCAGAATTGTTGGTCCAAGCAACGCAAAATGAGACTAAACATTGTCGCATCCAATTTGTTGCCTATGACTACAAATTAAAATAATTTCTTCAGACCTACTTTCGCGTTCTGAAATTCGTGTCGGAATTAGAGATGGAATTTACGATTGTCTAGGTATATGTTTTTATGTCCTATATAACACGAAACATTTGAAGAATTAGGATATCATGTATATTAAAATACACGACATATAAAATTATAAATAAAATTCTTCTAAAATGTATTAAAAATAATTTGATAATTATTTATCGTTTTATTTAATATAATTTAAAACACTAGAATGAACTATCAATAAGCTTTTACATGTCAATTGCAAATAATATTTGAAATAGTTGAAATCAACATTACGATCAATATTACTTTGCAAAACTTACTTTTATTCATGTCCTCGTGTGCTATACATCGCAAAAGTTTCGCATGCAATTCCAAATTAACGTCGTCCTTCAAGGATTGCCACAGACGTAGAAATTCGTAAGGAGATTCGATGTTGTCTAATTTCTGAAACAAATTACACGAAATATCTTAAAATTTTATCTTTCTTTCTCTTTTTCATTAATTTTATTTTTATTTATTTTATTGCTTCATACTTTTTATTATTTGTATATTTGTAACAAGTTAATTTTTTTGCAATTACTTCGATAATGTTCGAGAATTCAAACATAAGGAAATGAAATTATACGTCATATTCCGAAATCTGAAATCATACCTGAAGATCCTTTTCCAATTTGCTATCTTTTCGATACTCGTTAGCTATCATTTTGTCGGATGTATCTGCTTTAGTCTTGTCTTCCTTTACAGGAGAAATTAGCTTTTTATTCTTGTCTGTGTTTGATTTCTTGCTTAACGGCGTATGTCTCTCTTCTTTCGTATTTTTCTTTATTTCTACTTTTGTATCGTTAGAATCAACAATTTTTTTCGATTTCTCACACTTGTCAGCTGCTTGAATTTTGCTGGGTGTCAAGCTTCTTTTAGTTTCGCTTTCTTTTTCAAGTGAAATTGATTTCTTATTGTTATTTGCACATGATTTCTTTGTTAATATACTTCTTTCATCTATTAAGTTTGTTTTATTTTTTGCTTCCATCTTCGCCTTGCTAGAGTCGGCTGGTTTCGTCGGTTTCTCATATGCTTCGTCGCTCGGAAGCTCTTCGATGATAACCGTGGATGGCTTCGTTTTATCCACAGGCGACGATACGCATGAAAAAATAGACTTTTCCTTTGCGCCACGCAGCCCGAGAAATGACTCGCGCGAAATCGTGAAAATATCGTCGCTCCTGACGGCATCTCGCGATCTCGTCGTTTTATTTCTGGCGCCGAAATCCCTCGCAACAGGTGATAATTTATCGCCGCTCGATGAGTCGCGTGTTATTTTTTCGTTGCTTTTATTTGCCGCGGTATCCGCTACTGCTGCTGCTGCTGCTGTTGCTGCTGCCGCTGCTGCCGCTGCTGCTGCTGCTGCTGATGGTGTAGCTGCTTTGTTGCTTTCAGTTTCCACGCAGTAACTCGCTCTTAAGTGCGGCTTCGTTGCAATACTTCGCGACGAACCTGGCGCTCTGTCGCAATAACATATATCGTTGTTAACACGCAGTTTCGGACATTCAATGCTGTTCGTTTTCACCGTTCTCTTCGTCTTTATATGCTCGTCCTTGTTTTCGTCGTCGCTCATATTTTCTTCAATCTTCATCCTGTGAGAACGTAGAAATTTAATGACGGTAATATAATGACTACATCTTTATAAATTGTCGTTAGCCTAACCGTAATTGCAAATGTGCTATAATAAGTACTGTAATATCTTTCGAGACTTTGAAATTTATCAGTTCGCGAATTTATTTGATAAAAATTACAGCGTATAATGTTGGATTTAAGAATTATGTATTTCTACCTTACTTTCCTTGAGTCACATGGCTTTCTCAATTTATTCACAGCGGATATTGCCACTTTGTTAGTTGGCTCCAATTTTAAAACAGCTTCATAATCTGGTAAAGCCTATATAAAATAACTTATTAATTATACACGAGAATTATGATACATTATTTATGAGGAATCTAAATAGAAATCTTCTTTCGATTAAAGTTATCTTCAAATGTTCTAATCAATTTTTTCGTAAGTTTACATTTATTACATTTTTTAATTTATTAATGCAAAATTAGTGGGTGACTTAGTATTTATCAAGTAAAAATTAGGACACTAAATATAGATTGTAAGTCAAATCTGTGAAGTTGGTACCCTAAAATGTGAATTTTTACAAAATTGATATGGCATTTGATTGTTCCACAGATTATCTATATTTATCCATAAATAAAATACGTTTTTATATAAATATATAAAATGATGGACAATCGAAATTTATATATAATTTGAAAGGAACGCATTTAGGAATGCTCATGATAAAGTTTGTTCAACTCTTTTATTTTTAACTTTTTTGCAGATCGAACAAAAAATGACTATTTATGGATAAATGTGGACAAATTGTAGACAATCAAACGCCATATCAATTTTGTAAAAATTTGCATTTTAGGGTGCTAATTTCCTAGATCTTTGTAAATCAATACGAATATTACGTGAACTCTTTATTATACCTCATACGGCTTTTCGAGATGCACCAGAGATAATGCTCGGCGAAGGAGCGCTTTGATATTCCTGTAATCCATAGTAAGCACCGTGTTGCAATCGTTAAGCGCGTCCTCGTAGCGCTGCAGTTTTATAACTGAATACAATAATTTACTGATTTAATGAGATCTTACTATGTAACACAGAATTACGCGATATTTTGACGAACTTTGATCTTCAATTTTTTTAACTTTTTTATCTTTTAATAATTTAGGAAGAATTACGTTTCGCTAGGAAAAAATACAAAAACTCGAATATTTTTAGCTTTTATCGCATATATATATGTATAATATATAATCGCATATAATTATTAAGTTATTATAATTAGAATGATATACTAAAAAAAAAAGTGTTTGTTTACATGTCAAAGCACGATTGTTGTAGGCATTTAGATTCGAATCTATGTCGATGCTAGCGTTGTAATGCCGAAGAGCTTCCCCATAATCAGCTGCTCTGAAAGCTTCGTTTCCCTTTTCTTTTTCTTGCTCCGCCATTATGTTTATTTCCGTTCCAGTTAATGAAACTAATAGTGGATTAAGAGATTTAGTAGATCTAATTCAAGAGGGAGGATTTAAAACTGATTAAAATGAATGAAGGATCGAGATTATAAATTTTATGAAAATTAATGAGAGAAACGAATTATATACGAATTATTTGGACATTCTGTAAATTAATAATCTATTTAACAGTTTTTGTTAAGATGTTACTTCATGAACGTACATTTATCGATTGTCATTTTATGTGCCATTTCACTCATTTTATCCAGTTCCTTTCGCTGTTCTTGGATTTTCTTCATTTCGGCTTGTCGTTGCTCGTCCCGCAGGTCTATCCTGTTTATTTCCGTGTCGACGTCGTATTTATCCCAAGCCGCATAATCACACGAGGCAATTCGTTTAGGCTTATCGCGTTTTTTCTCGTTGATTTTCGTCTTTTTGTCCTGAAAACGCGACGCGCGAATTATAAACCATTCTACGTTATCTTTCTTACGTGCAGTATGTATAATAAATTTACATTTATACAGTTTTGTACTAATAATTGCTTACAATTTGATACTTAAAAAAATCAATAAACATAAAAATACATGTTGATATTATACATAAAATACGCATTTTTGAAGCGAGAGATATCAATATTTTAAACTACCGCAATTTTCAAACGCGAAACACTAATACCTTAACAAAATATATATATCTCTGTACTTTGATTATTATATTGACGTACTTTTGCGGCATTTGTTTTAATCTTTCGAATTTCCGGTTGCGGACAGGGTTCGTTGGCAAGAATGGTTTTCCCTTCGTCTAAATCTTTTTCGCGCGATTGCATCTCGCACGTCCACGTGCTGATGTCGTCGTCGATTTCCTGCCGTTCGTCCGCATTTAACATATTTCGTCTCAAAACTGGCTCCGCCTTCCTCAGAACAGCGCTCGTCGGTTTAATCCTAGCGAGACGCTCCTCCGCGTGCTTCGTCAAATCTGGATACTGTCCCTCTTCCCCAGAACTGGTATTAAAACCACATGTAGAGATATTTATGACGAATCGTTAATAAACATGCCGGAAAATAACGGGTTTAATGGCGTTTTAAGCAGTAGGGTTGCAAATCTCGCTAACGATTAGCGCGGAGATTAAAAATTGTCAGTATGTACTGTAATTATCATAATGTTCCGAGGATTAGCCGAGAGGTACGCAAAATAGGAAGCGTCAAGATGGAATTAATAATATTTCGCATAAAGAGAGGTTTCGAGGAAGGACGCCAGCCTTGCAAACCTGATTGGCAGACGTTGAGGAAAATTTTTTAACGTCAGAGCGCAAGATAAAATAGTAACGATAGTAATCAATTAGCGTTAACACGAGGAACGCCGTTCCTCGTCCCCTCTGAGTTTTCCGCGGCTCAAAGAACTCACCGCAAGATGAGAACCATTCGCTCCAGTGTTCTCGCATTCGTGCACTGCGATATAAATTCGTACGAGAAATGTTCCACCGGTATATTGTATCTTTCGAGCAGAGTTTTCCTCTCGGGTCTTTGCGCGACGCTAATTATATCCTCCTCCTTCTCGTTGCCCATGATAACGAACGCAAGCGGGAAACGAAGATTACACCGCGAATTGTGCGCAGGTTACCTTCGTCCTTCGTCCTACGTTCCACGTACTCGACGGAGACAACAATGTTGAGTCGAGTAGCGGTTAAGTACAGATCGTATCGGATTTATTGGATCCTCCAAGAGCGCATATGCCAATCACCTCCCATTACTACTCTGACTCTCACGACCCTGACGGCTGTCCTCGCTGACGCGCCCTTTGATTCATCCAGTTACCACGGATACGCGAGTTGTTGATTTTCTGCGCTACTCGGACTTTCCTTTGTAACGATCGATAATACCTGGGGATAAGTAAATCATAGACTTAAAAATTTTAAGTTTATGCACTGAAAAAAAAAATTCCAGTTAAAAACGAACGAATCAGAAAATCTTGTAGGATTGACCAAATATTCTGGTTATTACGAGTTCTAAAGTAGTTTGAGTTTTGTTATAATAACCAGATTTTCTATTATAATAACTAAAATATTTGAGCAATCTTACAATATTTTCTGATTCGTCTGTTTTTAACCAGAATTTTTTTCACACATACACAGTGTAGAAGCGCATTTATTTAAATTTCTGCAAAACAAGCTTGCCTTTTGTACCGAATTAATCATTCACACTCGCCGAATATGACGCAAGTTAAAAAAAAGCTGGAATAGAATTTTCTCATTTCTACCGTCTTTCACCCTCATCTCCGGGACCCTAAAAATTCTGTAACGTACAAACCTAAGAAGTTACGCGTATCTCTTGGCATTACAATCCAATGAACGACCACACGGTGAGTAATGCAGCCCCACGCAACGCGTCTAACGAGGAT
Organism: Tetramorium simillimum; assembly: GCA_011636635.1. Taxonomy (NCBI): domain Eukaryota; kingdom Metazoa; phylum Arthropoda; class Insecta; order Hymenoptera; family Formicidae; genus Tetramorium; species Tetramorium simillimum. Next base: position 55,127 of record VBVQ01000146.1, on the reverse strand, counting down.
AAACTCACATTTCCACCTTCGTCGCGCCGCATCTCCCAAGCACGAGAGTAGAGTTCTCCCCTTTTCCGATACTACGGCCTCTTCCTCTCGCAGACACGCGCTCGCGTACGCTTGCGTACGTTAACAACACGATAGCAACGATAGTCGGCTCGCAACCTCATCGTAACGCGACGCGACGCGACGCAACGTGAATCTCAGCAGTACGCGGCGAATGAAAGAGGCGTGCAGTCGTCGTGGTCGTCGGGTCGCCGCCGCCGCCGCCGCCGCTGCCGCTGCCGCTGCCGCTGCCGCGCCGTGCCGGTCCCGGTGAGCGAGCGCAGCCAAGTGCATATTAGACGAGGCGGCCGCGAACGCCGCGCATTCGCCGGCGAGCGCTCGCTGAGTGGAGAGTGCTGGGAGAGTAGTGCGCCGAGTAGTGTGCGTGTGTGTGTTTCACTCTCTTTCTTTCTCGCGCGCGCGCGCGCGCATTCGTGTTCTCCTCACGTCAAGTGCCCTGCACCGTGCACGGATCCGTGCGGTGCGCCCGTTCGCGAAATTTCGCCGACGGATACCTCCTCTCCGGGGAAAATCGCACGGAGCGATTTTCGTATGGGCCTCACGCTCCTGTCTACACGCCTCGACAGCCGCGCGCGCCTCTCGCCGAACGTCGTTGTCGAATTTTCGTTCAGTGTGAATTCTGACCGTCGAGTTGCGGGGACACACGAGTATCGGGACGTGATCCTGAAATAATCGCGGAGTGGTGCCTCGCTGCGTTGGGAGGGTTCGAGCTCTCAATGCCGTGCTCGGGTTTCTAAACATTTATCGGCGAGTTGACCGCCGCGGCAGCTACGATCGGCGGATTTTAATCGATTTTTCAATCGCCGAATTCGCAACTGCCCAACCTCCAACCCTAATTGTGCGAGTGTGATCATTGAGAGATACTAGGTAATTATTCCGTCCAGACAGATTCCACCAAGGGACTTCAGGTCGTCTTTGTCATAGCTTAAAGGTCATCGTTTGATCCCTAAATTCAATTACAAAAGTTAATTTCCTTATTAATGCGCGTGACCACGGCTTAATTGATATCGGATATGCCGGCGTGCAATTCGCTGAAATACCTTGGTAGAACGCTCAGCGTGTGGAGAAGTGTTGTATTATTTAATCCACGAGTCATCGGCCTTCCTCGATGCGATTAACGCGACTCGCGATTGCTGTTGATCGATAGAATTAATTTATACAGAAACCACGGGCACGTTAATTGAAATTGCATGCGCGAATATTTCGACACACGGATAACGCAATTATGGCAGCGATTCTTCCAGCGTTGATTAATTCTCATCGTGCCGACCGATTCTTTTTCTAGATAATAGTTCTCGCTGTGTAGGGAAAACAAATAGCTACAATTAAGTCGATTGTAATTACCGTTCAGTATCGGTGAGGTCAATATCGGTGAGGTGATTGGGATATTAGGATATTTGGAAGACGCGCGCGAAAATAGAATCTTCGCGAGCGCATCGCGCGATTAATTCTCCGAAGAGGATCGATCTCGTTAAATAAACAAGTGGCGCATCTGCGCATCTAGTATTTACACGAAGCAGACTTGCTACGTGCGAGGAAACCGATACCGTGGTTTCCGATTACGTTCCTCTATCGCGAGCAACGGCTGATTTCCCACTTGTGCAGCCGATGAGCAGAAACATTTGTCACACATGCCGAAATTTAAGTAGGTAGATAAGGACGAAACTAAAAGACCTAATCAATTCGCGTGACTGCGAAATATTCGATCGATTCAATTACACGAAAGATCACTCTCGCCCATGTTTCGCTTGATAAATTTAATTTTCTTTCATTTCATGTTACTCAATACAACACGAAAAATTTGATTCAATTTGATTTGATACATTTAACAGTTATTCGATTTGGTTTATTTTATGAATGAAATGTGGAATGAGTATAGATAATCCTATACGAAAACAGTTTAATACGATCAAAATATGATTTTGTAAGAGTAATTCAAAATTGATTTACGGCATCGAGTGATTCTTATTGTATTATCGATGACTTTACAATTGTTATCTTTTCGAAAACGCTGAATTGCGATTTATTGAGGAATATGCTATATTACGATTAGTAAACATTTATATCGATTAAACGTGTTATGATCACGTTTTTCGGCGAATCGTTCTTGCATTTCTCAGAATTTTAAAATTTGAAGGTTTCCTTACAACTCATTCATGATTTTACTTTGATCGCGTTTCTGACGCAGCGCGCAGTTAACATTGGAACGCTTTCGCGTAATACACACACACATATTTATTATTTAAACGTATGGCCCGAGTTACGAATTCATTCTATTCGCATTTGATTTAATTTAGCACGTGTCGCAATTTATGATCGTGCTTTGTTGTTCAACAATGTGACGACTTTCGCGATAAGGTCGCGTCAAAAGAATTTCTCGTGAATAATATCATCGCGATGCGCCCTGGAAGATAATGAGCTTTAATACGCGATACGGGACGCGTTATCTAATCTAGATATCATTTAAAGCGTAGTAGAGACAGGAATGAGAGACGGGTGACGACTTTGCGATTTTCAATGCGTAAGAAGTTCGGGAATTTCTGCGCGCGTGTTTCATCACGCCCCGCGTCTTAATTATTTCTCCATCACGGCAATTGTCATATTTCGCCGTTATGTTTATTACTCCACCATTACGTTAATTGTCCATTAATTATTTCCCCGCTATGTTGATTACTTCCCTGTTTTTCTTTCAATTGCATTCTCATTATATTATTTACTTGTTTGTCGTATTAATTACTGCGCAGGTTTTTTATTCTAATTAAATGTAATGTAGAGTATTTAGAAAGTTCTTGCCATATCGGGTAGCGTCGATTAAAAATACCTCAATTGCGAAACTGCTACGTTCGAAGAGACTTATTTTTACAATAGCTTTCTCTCGTCGCGGGAACTTTTATGCTTAACAAACACGAGACACGTAGGCGGAGAAGAGAATTAAATACTCCAATATTTTACGGCGACGAATGTGCTCCGGAATGACTTAATCTTTCATTCAAAATTAGACCCGCCACTTCTCTCGAAACGTTAAAATTAGCTCATTAGGCATTCAGTAAAAAAAAAAAAAAAAACAGCAAAACAAAAAGCTGCATGTCGCCGCGGGGGATGAATGCATCCTACTTTTCTCGCGGTCGTTGTCTACCGTCGTCTTGGCGCGCGAGTGAGAAGCGAGTGTGCATCAGTGTGCGTGAATGCGTGCGTGCGTGCGTGCCTGCCTGTCTGTCTGTCCTTTTTTCGTAATCGCCGACGTGTCGGCGGCGCCAAGCTAGAAGACGCGGAGGAAGGCCGACGACCCGTTATAAATGGAACCAGAGAGACGGCATTTCTTGAATCGCTGCTTGTGTTGTTATTCGCAGCGCAGCGTCGGCCGCCGCGGGACGAGCGAGCGAACGAGCGAACGAGCGAAGCAAGCCACCCTTGCTTCCGAAGGTGCGAAAAAGGAAGGGGACTAGCGTCGTGATTTTGAATCGCGCTATCGAGTTCGATGTCCGATAAAGAGATTGGAGGGGAAGAACGCGAGAGTGTAGAAGAAACCGAAGAGGAAGCGCCAACTTTCTTCACATTCTTGTGCGATAAAGAGAAGCTGGAATACACTTAATTAGTGCATAAAACAGTGTGAAGCATTGACATTTGCCAGGAAAAAAACAGAGAAAGAGAGAGAGAGAGAGAGTTGATAGTTGGGATCAGCTGAAATCCGCAGCTTCCGCTTATAAAATTAAATATTAGTCATTATCGGAAGTGATAAGTGAAAGGAATTCTGATACATACAATTGAATAGTTGACGAAGAATTGAGCACAGAGATTTTTCCAGACAAAAGCTCGGGGCCGAGATCGGGGACTCGGAGTCTCGCCGTTACAGAGAGAAAAGCAACGAGAAGGAAACAAATGGAGCTGCACGACGCGTGGGACTCATCATCCTCGAAATACCGGGAAATCGCGATAAGATAGCGACGGTCGTTCAACGTCAATCAACAGTCACACTTGACGCGAGGTAGCGGGCTGTGATTTCTGGATGAGGAACGCGAGGTGACAATCGCGGCTGCCACCTTGGGGGAAAGGACAGGAAAGGAGCACGATCGCGCTCGATTCGGAGGTGAATCGCAAGAGTTATTGCGCAAGATCGTCGCGCGTCGGCTGGAAAAGGGGCTGTGTTACTCAACGGCGCGCGCGCGGCCTTATCGCGGCCGTTAAGGATCTCGCGCGAGGAAGAGTCGTACGCGGCGCTCGTACGTGCCGGGTAATGCGGACTCGTAATCGTAGTTACGTTCGCAGTCACCGGGCAGAAAACGACGCGCGGGACGGGTGTTGATCGGCCATCGTCACGGTTTCCTCCGAGTCGCCGGAATTAGCAGGGAAGGTTCTAATTAACGCTGCCATTAATAGTCCCGTATCTAGGCAGTGGCGACTTCAGCTAATGATTAATAGATAACCACCGATTAAATACCTGATCGAGACGAAGAACGAGAGCGAGAGAAGAAGAGCTCGTGCTGTTTCTTTTCGAAATAATGTTTTTGTGTGCTTTAACACTGCGCTGTAATTATCAATTCTACTCGATCTAAGTATATAATCCTTTTCAAGCACTAGAATAAGACTCGTTCGTTATCTCTGCTTCTTTACGGTTTTGCTCTCTTTACGGAAACCGGGGAGTATTTAATGCAGTGTACCAGAAATTAATTAGCGACCGATAATTACATCGCCACGGAATCGAGCAGTGATAATTCGAGCAGATAATTGACCGTTCGTTACAGTAATTAATTTCACAAGTGTGTCGCGCGATTGTCGCGCGTGTGCGACTCGAGAAGGACATCGGGCCTTTTGTGCGCGCTCGCGCGCGAGTGCCAGTGTCCTGTTGAGGAGACCAGGATGTGATTGCAGCGGTAAAGTGCAAAGTGATGTAATTGGTGCATCCGCCGCGAAGGCGATGTGTGATGCCAGTCCAGCCCGAATGACACTTAGCCCACGCAGCTGATGACAAACGTAAACAGGATCAAGGTGGTCGTCCTCGGCGGCCCCAGAGTCGGCAAGTCAGGTGAATCTTCTTTTCTGTCTTTTGATTTTACTCTATTTCCGCGTAAGGGGATAATTATTAGTATCTACATATTTTATTTATTTTCCTTAACTGCATTATCAGTTTCTTCCTCGAAATTCTGACAAAGAAGTCACGATTAATTGAATTAATTCTAATCACTGTGTTTATTTCATGTGAGGTATTTGCATGAGATTGCAAGATATTACAATCAAGTAATGTAATATTTTGTTTTTATAATTTACGATAAGAAGAGGACGTTTCCCACGTTGACTTTGCACAGAATTGAACCGAATCTCTCGGTAAAATGGACAAGAATGAATCTACGGAATGTTGATTTCCTCGATATACGAGAGTATGCTGTGACTGATGTCGCGTCGAAATCAATATCTATTCGCGTGCTCGCGCCGGCGATATAATAAACGGCGGAAAAAGATGCGCAGGTCGATTATGGCGCAACGTCGTGAAATATTGAATCATGTCGGAAGGACGTTCATTATGGTGGACGCGATACTAATATCGCGTCGTCGTGTAGCGTGTAATTTCTGTGCGTTGTCTAATAGCGCACCGACGCAACGCATTGAATGAAAGTGCCGTTAAGATGGATACGCATAGTCCGCGGAATAATACGTTGCATTAGTTAACTCGACAGTCGCGCGACGCATACAAAGCGAGCAAACGAACGGCGATAAGGCGGTTCGCCGACCTCGAATAAATCCTATTAATAACCGCTAGGACCGGTCACCTTAATAAAGGCACGCTCTTCATTTTATTCTGATCTCGTCCGTGTATGATTCTCCTCTTCCTCTGCTCATCAATTTTGCATCTTCACATTGTTAAGTCACTGAAATCAACCAACCAATCCGCGAACCGTCGCATTTGTTGGCTCGCCATTATTTTCGAAATTGCATCTTTCTAACGTTGTCGCTTGTATCTTTTTAGGATGCTGTTAGATCTAGCAATGTCGGGGACTCCTGAAAAAATTTTCAATCACGAGATTTTCGAATCTTTGAATTGCGTTACATTCTCGGAACATTACGAATTTTAGAGGGGTTATTGCATTTTTTTGCGTGATCATGTTTAATTGCGATTAGCTGCGTCAGCATTCGCGCGTAATTTCGCTACCACGCACGATCGTCATTGTGGTAAAGCATGCGACAGTGTCGTCCGTTTCACTTTTTGCGAATCGCGACGAAAATGGTGTATTCTCACGCGGCGATGAGAAGAGGGATATCTCGACGGGAGCGAATCCCTAAAAGTCCCTTGTGGGACCCCGCTGGGTATAATAAGGACCTCCGTGCACGTTATCGGATATCATTCTACATGAGTGAGGAGGGGAGAGGGGGATCGCAATGCGCTACAAAAAAATCCCGCACGGTTGCAGCAGCAGTAAGATGTGAGCATCTGATACATCCGTCCTGTTGCCCGCGGTGTTCGATTCTGGATTCTGAATTTACGCGGTAACATTTCTTCGCATTATCGCGCACCTCCGCCTGACTTACGCGGTGATTCCGAAAGAACATCCGAAAGCGTCGTATGCACGCAAAATAATGTAACCGTAACTCTTCTATAATGAAGGAAACGAGGATCTCGCTTGAAATTTCAGTTCTTATTATATAGCAACTGTGTAATAGAAACTTAATTTTCGCAAAAATATCAGTGAGTATTTGAATTGGATATTTCCGAGTAAATTGGGGAATTTTTCAACGAGAAATAGATTTTGCAAAAACTGCTGACAGGAATCATGAAAAGAATTATGGTCACGCGAGAAACGTGAGATTGTTATCTACAGTCATTTATCTGCGTTAACGCTTATTGAAGAGGCAATTGGAGGTTCGCTACCCAAGCCGAGACGTGTTCATAAATTCATTTGGTCTAAACGACTTGCTTTATTGCCGTGTCACAAGAAAAGCGGACAGAATAGTAGCTCGTGGAAGTTGCGCTTCAACGAGTTCTTTTCTGCAGGATCAATCTGTTGTTTTTATTACCTTTTTTTGATATTTTAAATGTAACTTTCTACATTACACGATTAAATTACAATTTAATCTTTCATTTTTTAGAAATATCACATTTCTTGTTATTTCTAGATCTTAAAAAAATATTTTACAGTCAATAGTTTTAAAACATTATTTAACATTTGTTTATTTTATGTTACACAAAATACTTATTGCTCAAAATCGTATCTGTGACAACTAAAAAAAATTATGTGCCGAAAATTCGATACTCTGCGGTAAGAAATATAAAGTTAATACGCCAAGATGCATCTGAGTGAAATTTGTTCCAATAAAAGATCATGTTGAATTTTTGGGTAGAGAAAAAATTTCAATGAGACAAGAGGATGCGCTTGGTTGGTCACGCGCCTCATCATCCTTTTTTTGTCTCTTCCCTCTCTTCCTCCCCCTC
>VBVQ01000146.1:0-47637 GCA_011636635.1 Tetramorium simillimum | reverse complement strand
CCCTCTCTCTCTCTCTCTCTGTCTGTCTCTGTTTTCCCTATCCACAGCGATCGTGGCCGTAATTACTATTTTCTTACGTCCACCAAGCGGCTTATCCTCCAACGATCTATCTATAGAACCCTGCGCTGGCATCGCACGTCGACGAATGGCACTGCGAATGGTTGCGTTTTGCTCGTACCGTTGCATCTTCCACATTACACACAATTCTCCGCAGGTGACTTAATCGGCTTCCCTCTTATTCTTCTTCTTCGTTCTCTTCTTCCTGCTCGTTCTTCTCTCTGTCCTCTTTCTTCTCTCTCTTCTTTTTCATTTTATACGTGGTCAATATCGATCTGTGCAATATCGATCGAGAGATTATCTTCCTTTTGAACATTTTGAAATTGACTGACGCTTTTTGAAATTTTGTCATTGTAATCGATTCATTTTTTTTTTTCGACTTTTAATATCGGATTATCCTTTCTTATTATTTACAGCAATGTCTCTTGCATGCACTGGTTTTTTTTATAAATATTTTTATAAATACAATCATATCCAGCTCGCCATATTGCCATCATTCTCCCGAGTTGACTCTACGAAAGATAAGAAATATAAACGCATTGTATTTGGCACAAGTATCGGGTTTCCTTCGCGTTTGGACTTGAGCACAGCGGAGAATGTGCTTTCATTAGACCTGGGCGCTTGGCACAGATTACAGTTGGGGCTATTAGACATTACGTGCAACATTCTCATGTCCACATCAATTACTTCGGTTCGCGCGGCCTGTACAGGATTACGTGTGACGTTGCCTCGATTTGATGACAGCCTCCAAGAAAGAATGAGTTTTCATTCGATCAATAAAAGTTTCCAGAAGTTTCTTATGTTTAATTAGTTGCAAATGTAAGATAATTATAGCATCAATCTTCTTTGATCAATCTTCTATTGTATTAATAATAATTTAATTTTTATATGTGAAATGTAACAACACAAAAAGAATTCGTGAATTTTTTTGTATATAAAATAAGATATAAAAATTATTATAAAGATTTTTATCTATAATACGAAATCTAATTTTTCGGATAAAATACAATGTAAACTATTCGCGCAATTTATGCCTTATTAATAATATATATTCCTTTTAGTAAATAAGAATTTCTTACTTTGAAGCGATCAGTTCCCGCTGGTCCATCGACTTTCTGCAAGCGCACGGAGTCGTTGAATTTGCGTTGAAATATCGTCGTCCAGCTGCACGGAGATATTTCGAAGATATGTACTCTATCTCTCATCTTAGCAAATAGCTCACGAATGAAGTTCTATATTCCGTTTCTACTCCACTTCTCCTCTTCTCTCTTTTCTTCGTTGTATATTTCCTCTTCCCTCTTGTCGTTGTCGTCGTCGTCGTCGTCTTCGTCGTCGTCGTCTTCGTCGTCGTTTTCGTCTTCGTCGTCGTCATCGTCGTCGCTAGACTGAACTCGACGACAGATTTATAAACGGTGTACCTACGAGTATGGAGCGGTACGAATCTATGTACTCAATAAGTCTTGCGAGAGTCGAACGACAACGGCGACGACGACGATGAACGTCGACAGCATGTTGAATCTTAGGCTGCGTTTCGCGCCGCAACGAAACGGAATTTATGATGCAAGAAATTTATCGGCAACCCACAGGAAAACCCGTTCTCCACGATATTTATGGTTTCTTTATTAACATTGAAAATAAGTTAATGGCGTTTCAACACCTGCGCATGGGCGCGCGTCTTTCTACCTAGAGAACGAAAATGCGCCTTCTCGTATCATTACTCGTAATTCCAATCCTGTAAATGTATTATTAGATTCATTATTTGCGAGATCGTTTTTCGCAGCTAATCAGCTCCCTTTTCTCTTTCTGTTTCAGCTGTGGTTGTGCGGTACTTGACGAGGCGATACATCGGCGAGTACAGCTCGACCAGTGGTAAGTGTTTCTTCATTATACCCTTTTTCTTCTCAAGATAATTGCCAATACGGAGCATGAATGATCGTGTCCATTCGTTACTAATTTCGAGACGTCTCCCTCTTATTCTCGATAAATGTCCAGTTTATATATCTAGGTTCCTTTCTCGCTTGCTATCGACTTATCTCTTGAGAGGCGGCTCCGACTCGCGCGCGTGCGAAATGCTCACCCCGTAGTACGAAACGCGAATCTAAATCTTGATCGGTGCCCCTCGCGTGCTCCGACGGGAACCGCGACGGAAAAATCTATCGTGAAATATTCTCGCGCTCGAAACCGGACTCTAATTCAAGGGTACCAGTGAAAAATCTTAATCATGGCGCCTCGCGAGTAACGTCCCGAGGGCATTCTAGCGGTCACAGAAATACGCGAGATAAGGGAGGTAGGGCAGCAGCGGGGTTTAGAGGGAGAGAGAGAGAGAGAGACGCAACGAACACCGCTGGACCCGTGGAGGGCGGAGATTTAAACACTCGATATGAAATAGAGCCTATGGGGAGGGTCCGCAGAATGCAGATCTCTCCCATAACTCATACAGGCTACTTCGCCGTAATAATTGCCGTGCACGCCCGCGGACGTATAAGCTACGACGGCGAGTTTCGCGGATATCCGAGCTACCTGGAAAAATTCACCGTGAAGTATTGTCCCCTTAACCCTGAACCGGCCGGCCGCTCGTATTTTTCTAACACCTCTACGGCCGAGCCGGCTGTGTGTACATCCTCGCCGACGAGTACCACGCCATTTCATCGCGATCCCGATAGTTGCAGGGATATTATCGCGACGATAATCGATGCGCTCGAGGCAAATCTAATTACGTAAGATATGTAAATTTATTTCACTAGGATAGATATTGCAGATAAAGCTGCTTGAATTTCGTCCGCATCTAAAACGACGTTTCCTTTTTGAAAAAAAAAAAAAAAAAATTTAACTCTACGTTGACACGAGACAAAAGTGAAAATTATCATTGTATCAAATACTTTAAGTCTTTATACATTTATCTTCTGTGTTTTTCACGGCTATTAATGATTCGTGTATTTTTCTTAAATTAAATTGGATAATTAATAACTTCGTTATCTGAATTAAATTTAGGAAAATATGCGATTTCTCGTGCAGTTTGCATGGAAAATATAAAGTTTCTCGGATCAAAGATTTATAAGAAGACTTACAAGTCAATTTGCACGAAGTTTCTCCTTACTTTCTTTGCAACTGCATCTACGTAATGTAATGTGCGGAAAGCTTCCCAGCACAATAGTGCAATCATCGATTTATCGAATTTCTCTCGTATATAACTGGCACTCGGAATCAATCTTGATCCCTATCGATCTATAATGCTACGATCGATAATGTCGGACGAGTGTGGAAGGGTGCCGCCACGATTACTCTCTCCTTCTATCGGTATTAATTAATTTCCTGGGAAAATGATAGATAATCACTCTTGAATGTAACCAGGAAGCGGATAATCTCACATGTTCTCCCTCGATCCAGGATAATCGCTCAATCGATCCTCAAAGAAGACGCCGTACTATGAGTACTATGAACTGATCGTCGTTCATCAAGGATCGATAAAAAATAATAAGAATAATTACAAATAAAAAATTACGACCTAGATATGACCCAGGGTCTGAAGATATTATACAGACTGCTTTGCATAAAATTAATCTCAGAAAGTGTCAGAGATATAGACGATTGAACAAATGTTTCAATTAACGTTATTAAAAAAATTTTTTTCCTCTTGCATTTTTTAAATCACTCGGAATTTTTTGACAGTAAAAGCATAAAATTTTAGAATCTTAACAATCTGTTTGAATTTTTTTATTTAAAAATATCGAAGCATTGAGCCTTGAAATTTGTTAATTGAAGAACTTTGGTTTATCGACTTTAGGAATTGGTTAGGATCGAGATGACATTCATAGCGGTCGTATGCAGTAGCTCTCTTCTCCTTCTTTCTCTCTCGTGTGAAACGAATCGAAAATGCGTCGACACTTCGTGCGACTCGTGCGCGGATTATTGCGCACACTTTCGTTCCCGATCGTTGGAGAATCACTTTTCCGAAGAAAACGCCCTCGAACGGTGAAAGCGGGGCCATTGATTTCCTTTAGTTAGTGAGTAATGTGGCGAACGAAACGTGGAAAAATTTTTTTTAACGAGTTAACAAAAATTAATTTATTTTTGTGAATCTAAGGATATTAGAAAAAAGTAACAAATGAAAATTGTCCTAAAATTTTTATTATATCTTGATTGTTGATAAGATAATAATATTTAATAATTTTAAAACAAATTAAAAAATTTAAAAATAAATTGCAGAAAATAAATTACAAGTGAAAAATCTGAAAATATAGAATTTTAAATATAAAAGTATTTTAATTAAAATTTAGAAATATCTAAATATAATAAAGACATAAGAATCTAGAAAGGTGAGAGATTAAGGATCTACTATCTCTGCTCTCTGAATCTTTCTCGATCTTCACGAAAAAAAAATCTCTTTTTTTTTTCCTCATAAATTTAGACATCTAAACATGCAAGCGGTGATAGCGATGGTACTTTCGAAACAGCCACTTTATATTGGCTTCCACCGCACGACTTAAATTTGATCTCTCGAAGGAAGATCGAGGATGATCTCTTTACCGGCAATTTCGATTACAAGGCATTCGTACACGAGCGCGGCGTTGTCGTTTTACGGGACTCCGGGAGATAATCGGTCTTTTTCATCTCTCGCCACGATGCAGTGTACTTGTTATTATTTTGATCTCGATTAACAATGCAAATCTCTCTTTGCGTGGAATAATTCCAGGCAATGATTTAGAAAGCGAGTCTCTTGCATTGTCGGTTCTATCGCGCGCGTGCGCGAATGAGAACGTTTTGTCTGTGCGCGGAGAAGATTATATCGTGCATCCCGTTCCTTCGATCGAATAGATCGACAATAGATCACGTATCGGAGATGGATCTCCGGCAGAAGCCGAATCCGTGCGATCGGTGACAGTTACATTTCCAGTTGCATCCGACGAAAGTGTGTCACACGGTTACTACTTCTTTTTTTTTTTTTTGGTTAACTTTATTAACAGCTTTTATTGTATTTCTTCATACTTTCGATTTCTTAGAAATTAAATCTTGTACTTTTATCAGAGTTTCTCATCAAAGATTTAACTTTCCATATCGTCTGATATGCAAATTGTTCCTGTATTTAGATGAGACTACAATTAGATTTCTAGACTCCTGCATACGTCCGTCTTATCTACGAAATAATTCCGTTCGTTAAATTTCATCCTTCAGCCTTAGCTATCTCCGTTTATCTAGATCGCTCGATTTCTTTCTATAAGCGCAGAAGAAATCTTTGCGTCGTGTATGCAGAGTTCAAATTGCGTCTCGTGGTCTTGGAAGCTTTTTTTTTCGCACGCCTGATGTTTCTCGCGCACAGGAGGATGCAATGAATTTTCCGTCGCAACGCTTGGTCAAATCGTTCCTGCATCAGCATTGTCCGGTAATAAAACTTTCTCGAGCGTAACGGTCGCTATAATAGGCGCATCTTTATTTGCTTGCTTCTGTGCCTCTTCAATTCTACGCTGATACTACGAGGTGTTTATTTATTGTTAATTTATTGTGTTTATCCTATTAGGGCTACTATGCTTAATGTATTTCCGCGTCTCTTCTCCTTCTCTTCTAGTACATGTACGTCCTCAAACGAATTAATTAATTCCGAGAAATATGAGCTTTCCCTTTTTCGTCTGTCTTACCAAAAATGTAAGTTAAGATCTAAACGTTCTAACATCTAAGAAATCTGAGACACGATGAATATTAAAAGTCTAAAAGTTTAAATATTTAAATATGTAACATTATATAAACGCAAGAAACTAACAATTCAACGTCTCAGTCTGAAAATTCGCGATTCTAATGTAAAACGAAAAAGTTCAAGAATTTATTACATCAAAATTAATAGAAATACAAACATTCAAAATTTTAAATATGTAATAAATATATGTATATAGGTATTTTTAAGATTGGCCTATGTGTGCGAATAATTCGAGCGTGTAACGATGAAAAATGCAAATCTTAATATGCGGTTGTCCGAATCTTTTTGATTACAAATTTCCAGCGAAAGCCACGTGTCATTGTCAATGATCGTAATGACATAGCAGCGAGCGTCAGCGTAACTAATTGGAATTGTCGTTACTAACTGCTCCGACACTTTCGCGCATTAGCCGCGTTTTCTATCCTCGGGAAAATGTCGCTTAAACTTTTCCAAAAAGATTGAAGAACTCGAGAATATCGAAATGATGCTGATTAAGAAGATTAAGATTTCGTCTGTCGTAGTTTTCGATTTATCTCGCGAGATCTTAGAGAGATAATAATCGAACTAGAAGCATTATTATGATCAATTACATACATCAATCTCTACTTGTTACAGATTTTCTCTACCGACACAGCGTCACTATTGATAATGTCACGACGGAGGTTGAGATACTTGACACATCCAGGTGCGAGGTAAGTTTCTATAACAATCATATGTAATTCAATCGATTAAGTAAATTTTATACAATATGTATACAGTATTATAACTAAATATTGTTTTAAATATAATTAATTATGTTAAAGAATAAAATGACGATAAGAACTGATGATAACAACTTTTTAGAAACAGAATGTAAGAGGGCAAAGACATTATTTTTTTAGAGTTTTAAAATTTTGAATAAAATTAATCTAAATAAGGATAATATTTGATAGTTAAATTTATTAAGGTTATCCTTGTTTTTCTTAAATTAAAAGATATTGTATAATTTCGCTCTTAGATAAATTACAATATTACAAAATTACAATACGAAATTATGAAAATGCAAATTTTTTACTGCATTTTTGTCGCAATTGTCTTTATGGCGAGTTTGATCGATTTACTTATCTGAATTATATTCGATTATATGCGCTTTCGTCGCAAAAATAATAAGTAATGCATCAATGCAACTGTACATCTTGCGTATCTATGTCCTTTGGTGAATCTTTCATCCTTGTGATTTGCGAGAAAAAGGTCCCTGCGTGCGCTTTCAAATTTTCAAAATGAATTCGCCCCGCGACGCGTCCCAAGACGAGGCAAGATCTTTCAAGGGCCCGGTCTAAATATATCTTCTTTCAACGAAGGCCTTCGTATATAATATAGGGCTCCCGCAGTCCTTAAGGCCCACATCCATCATACGCTGGCAAAATAACGAGCAACTCGCAAATCGCGAAGGCAAAGTTCCTGCGGAGCGACTTTAAATACTCGACACGCGCCCTTCTATTCGCAAAAATTGATTGTATGAGATTTAGATCAACTTCATTTTAGATCAAAATACCACAGAATTCAACAAATATTAAAAACTGTTTTCATCTAATTATAATATATCATATTTAGCGCACTGATTTCTGATACATTCAGATTGATCGAGCGCGAATTATTTTTAAATATATTTTTACTCGTTTTCCAAAATATATATTATATGTATATACATATATATAATATTTATGACATATAATACTTTCTACTTTTTAATATTCGAGATACGTATACTTTTCATACGATATTTTCTCTGAAAAATGATAAGTACTTAACTGCGAGTCTTTTCGCAGACAACCGGCTCCAAGTCGATCGTCTCTACCTGACCTTTCCTAACCCGATTCTTCTAGAATACAGTAACAAACGTCGCGTTCAGGCGGAAATCCTGCGAGCTGGCCCGTTGGCCCGTTAGCCCGTTAGCATATTTGAATTGAATAACGAACGTCTTTAAATTCGAATCTAGGGGACTACGACTACGAATACGATTGCGATTGCACAAGCAACACGTGGCTTCACCTGTCGCGCCGAGAGAGCTCGTTGGAATTCCAGCGAGGTCGCTTATAGCATGTCGAATAAGGCATTGTTCTCCTTTTTTTTTTTTTTTATGAAATCATTGTTGTTCGACACAAACGTAAACACAACAGAAAATCGCGTAATGGTATATTGATCTACGATTCTTGAAGTTTTCCATTTGCTCTGCAAATTTAAAGAGTTTATGTTTTAAAAGTTTAAAGCCACAAAGTTTCTAAACTGAAAAATCTCTCCCCCGAGACTGTAATGTGTCTCGTTTTTTAGTCTTGCAATTTGTTAAGTCTCAAACCTTTTTAATTTGCCTCATTTTAGTTTAAAAACTCGATTCTAGAACATGAAATTTTCAAAATTAAAAGATTTCTGATTTTTTAAGTATTCAAAGTCTTAAAGCCTTTTTATGATCCGAAGTTTTTTATAATTTCGAACTATCCAAGAAGATACATTATAATATTAGTGATGGAAATGGCATCCTTGTAATTTGATGATAGCACGGAAGGAGGCTTTACGCGGCAAGAGAATAAGTTGCGATTTTTTTTCACGGATCTGGCTCCGGCTCCGGTTCGTTTTGGCATTTAACTGTATCTTTTCCTCGATGAGCGGTGAGAAAGTTCATTCATAGAAAGTATTTCCTGCCTAAGTTCAAGTATTGCGACTCTCTGGAGCCTTTTCAACGTGGCAAAATGACTATGTGCATTTATTACGTTAGAGTTAAGCATGAATGTCATACTAAAGAACAGACTTTCAACGTCGAATAACTTTACCGGCACATTTTCATTAATTTATATTTAGCTGTCATATCGGAGAGACATAAACGATAAAAATGTTAAGCAGGCGCATCTTTTATTTTCTGATAACGCATAAAAGTGATTTATACTGATTATTCTAATGTAATGTTTCGCTTAACTTACAATATCTGGAATATATTTGAGGCCTCTTCTCTTGAGAGGCCTCGAGACAGGGAGACGACGCATAAGTTTCGGGATGGAGGTTTTAAGAGACATTTTAAAGCAGATTTCCAAAAGTCTTCTCACGAGCTCTCCTCACATGCACGTTGGTACACCGACACCCGTTGGTTATTCGGTAGCCCCGCAACGAGACTCGATCGAGGCCCGGGTTGTTTTTAGCAAACTGGTTTTTCTACCCGGGGCTTACAATTACCGGCTTCCTTTTTTGTGTTGCTCCCTGAATGTTTGCACCTGTCGCTTAAAAGGCCGCGAACCGTGATCCGCAGGACGGCAGGCTAGATGTGATTTCCTGAATTCTATATCTCATTGAATGAATTGATATTCTTCGGTTTCTAGATTTTCAACTTATCAGATTACTCTAATTTCTCTAATCTTTAAACTAAAAAATTTATTTTTATTCACGATAGCTTTCAAGCTTACATGTTCAGGCATTCGAATTTTAATAGAATAGATTTTCACATTAATGAGAATTTTTTTAATTTCACGTTTTATTATTTTTTGAATAGTTTTTTAAAAGTAATTTTTAGCATTATTCCTTTCCAAATTCACGATTGAAGGTTTAAATTTTATTTGCGATAACTTCAATATTTAAATTCTTAAAATCTTTCTTGGATACGACTGCACCATTAACCGATACTACACGACTTGCTGGCAAACAATGCTTGTCCATTTAGAGAACCTTGTACGCGTAAGGATGCATGCACCGTTAGTCTGTGGATATAATAAATAATCTGGAACAGGAAGCGATGCTGGCGATTTGTATGTACATAAAATTGTGTTTTAAACACTCCTTCGCTCCTGCTAGTATTGTTATATTCTGAAAGAATATCGACACACATTTTCTACTTAAATATAAAAATATTTTGGCAATACCTCTATATTTTACAAATCTTTTATAAAGATAAATTCACTATTGATTTTTATACATAAGTAGATGGATTTCTGGTGAATTTATTTCTCAAAGTTTTCGATTTTAGACCCTTTATTAAGCGATATTCAGAGATTTTTGTCCAATCTTAAGCTCTTGCTGAACTCGATATTTAAAATGAATAGCAATATTTCGAATTCAGTTAGTTTAGCAAGAAAACTATGGGGAATGTTGTTGGGTGAACAGGATCTAGGAAGATCGATATCGATGTGGATCAGTATGGCAGTGGTGCAGGAAGTCGATGTGATTCCGTGTAGAAGAAGCGGATCATTAAATACACCATCAGCGGACACTTCTCTAACTCCTCTGTACCAATATATCACGTTCAACGCGTGAGGTCCCATTGTGAACGAGACTTTTAAATCGGTCCTCTTTACTCTCGGCAAATCTCCGCGAAACTCCACCGCGTACGCCAGGATCAATCAATCCTGGACAACGCGCTGTTTATCACGACCGCAACATTTACGAGCAACGTATCGTTTTCATCTCGGTATTTTTGTTATCAGGTTGCGTCGACTATAACTCATGTTCAACTTCAGTAAATCCGAAAGCTGTCGACTGTTGTGCGATTAAAATTTTTAACTTTTTGAAATATGATTATACTGCGCGTTTTACGTCTCTAATTTTCAAACACACATTAATTTCTCCCAGTTCAATTTCAATTTTCAAATGCTTGCGTTTCAGCTTTCGTAACTTCAGTGCTTTCACGTTTTCAATATCAATTTTCCCGCATTTCTTTCTCCAGGTCCCCAAATTTTCACATTTCTCATCTCGGCGTGCTTGATGTTCATTCTTACGTTCCTTACGTTTTCAAACTCCCAAGCATTCAAGTTGCTAAAGCTCTTAAATTACCAAGAGGAACCAGGCTCTCTCATGTTTCTCGTGAGAGAGGAGACCCAGATTCTGACTATCTCAACTATCTGAAAGACGTGCAACGGGTATTAGAACAAACAGCCGATAATTCGTTGCTAAGCTAAGGCCTCGGCCGTGCCAGTAAAATACATAACGCATCGTACGTTCGCGGTGTTATCTTTCCAATTATCCCAGCATTCCTCTCACTTTTGCGATATCTAACCGCGATATTACCTTCGCCCAGCGTATTTAATGCCATAGGGGGAAGTGGCATAAATTCGCAGGCACATCTTGCATTTCGACCGCAATACGATACGCTGCTTCATCCTGGAATGCATTATAGAGTCGCAATTATCGTCTCATCTTATAATCAGGATGTACCAATTGGAAATTGTTTTATCAATTGAATTAAAATTAACTACTTTATCAAATTTTATCAAAATAAATATTTAAAGAAATATCGATTTCTTTAGTTATTATTGATCAGAAAAAATGATATCCAAAGGTATTAAATTTTCTTAATATACATATATAATTGTCTGTTGTATCCAATATATTGAGAAATATCACAATATTCATTTAATATTTTTGTACGCTATAAGTACGCATTATCGCATTGTGAAATACTTGTGTGAAAAATATAAAAACTTTTGAGATATCATTTTATGATATATACACTGCTTTGATTTAGCTGCACATAAATCGACTCGATTCACTTTTCGTTATAACTTTATGAGGTGTAACTTGGCGTGAACCGCGTATCTTTTTCCACAGCAGAACTTCTCGCCTCGATGATAGCTAATCGCGTTGCGCCGGACGTTACGAGAATGCCGCGGCTTAAAGGGCACATAAGCCCCGCACCTAAACGCGCTCTAATCTACGGAATTATCCGTTTCCGACATTCCTACGTAACGTGCATCCTGATATCGCGATACGCGCGGGCCCAGCGATACGGGGTGCGATCTACCGGCACTTAAAGTGCACGAACCCATTGAGCGCACGTGGTCAACGTCCGCGTTGCGCTCACACTTTTTCAGTTAGAACGCTCGAGTAGCGGATACCGATCCCCCAATCGCCGTTAAGATACGCTTGAAAATCGGCCGACCAAGACGATTCACCGCACAAATGTCCTTGCAGATAAGCGCCACGCAAGGCTGGCCGCAATCGCTGCATTCGCCAACAAGGAAGTGCCCGATTCTGCTTTTGACAGATGTCATTTGTTACATTATTTAATCTCTGCTACTTGATACAGCTCTTTTTTTTTTAATCTATATTCTATATCTTTTCGGGGACAGTTAATTCATTATTTCCTTGTTGAAACCAGTCATTCGTAGAAAGATACGTGGTAAACACATTATTTTCCGTAATTAAATAAACTGGAGACGGGAAAGTGTATTTTAATTAATAAATCTTCTGCATGAAATTTTAATACGACGTGCACGTACAATTTATATTCATATTACTAAATATGATATTTTTTAATGCACTCGTTCACGTTTATGGTGCACGCATATCTGACACGCTTTAAATGATTTAGCGGAAACAAAATGTGACCAAGATCTTCGCTGATTGTATGTTAAATAATTACAAAATTTTAAACTTGTGATTTATGGTTTCACGATTGATCGTACTATTCACGCCGAGCTACTGAATTTTGAATAAAATTCGGAAGAATATTGCATCACAAAAGATTCATATTATTAAACAAAATTTTTTTCTTATAACTATCACCGTATCGAAAACAGTATTGCGACTGAAGAGGATATTTTTTAAATTTAATTTTGACATTAAAAACATTATTGTCCCTCAATGCCGACGTCTATGAACGCGTTTATGTTCACGCGAACGTTTACGTGCTTGCAACCGCTCGTGCCAGTTTAGCGTGCCTACCTTTGACCGTCTTACGCGTCATGTTAATGACGAATACCGTTCTAATGCGATGGGCAGTCTCGAGCCACCTCATTAACCGCGCAATAAGAAAATCGAGAGAATGAAAGATTGCGAAAATGTATCGAGAATACGAAAAGATCTCTCGAGGAAGGTTGAGAAGAGAAGAAACGCGAATATTAAAGTAAGAAAATTATTTTCAAAAATTTATATATGTATTTCAAGCGATATTATAAAAGATTTTTATAGCAGGATCTTGGAGATTTGGTTGATTCCAAATTTCGGACAACTTCGGTAGAATTCTTTGCTTGCAAAATTCAATTTCTGAACTTTTTTATTTCGGACTGTATCTTTCTTAGTCCGTGTTCTTCTTTTTTGTTCTTCTCCCACAATTCTTCTAGTTATTTCAAATGTGTGATCGATTTAATAGATTACATTTTCTTACTGCACTTGACAGTATTTTTTCTTTGCAATTTGCCGATAGAATTCGCCAAGCATCCGGTTTAACAGGATCGCGTAGCGTTGAAAGAATTGGGTGACGCTCGTTCCTGATTATTCCAGGCCTGAGGCCTGGTCGCTACCTTTCCCGTACGTACGAATTTTCTTGGAAAGCGTAGTGGTACGGCGTGTGGTATCGTCGATAGCAATTAGCGACGTGCAACGTGGCGCGCTTTATAGGCACGTGTCAAGCGACAGGTCGAGAGGAAACCGATGAAAGAGGTCCTTTTTGCAGCCGGTCCCCGTCCCGGTGTGTGCGTTCGATGCACGGACATGTGGATCGTGATGTCAATTACTAACGAAGACAGTCGGCCGGGCTGACTGTCACCGGCACCGACCGCAGTGACAGCGGCACGCGTCTTAAGTCGCGTTCACAAGACGCGCAAGAAGCGGCTATAAATCCTCCCCCGGATGCCTGAAACGTTTCTTGCCGCTAGCGACTCCGCGAATCTGGACTTAATTAATCTCAGAACGCTACTGTGTTTACACCAAACAATAATGAATTGTCTTCATCAAGTCTGAGTAAGAAACCCGTTCTCTTGCATCTCGTATATTAAACGTTTAAAAGTACAGCAATATGATTACTGATTAGAAATTTACAAGTTTCCAAAAACGATTAAAAAATTTAAGGTTTAAAAGTTCCAAAGTTCCAAACTTTCCAAGTTTTAATACATTAAGAATTTTCAAGTTTCGACTTATTTATTATTTATTTAATTGGATAAACGCCGAGAACATTTCGTGATTTCTTAGAAATTTTTCTGCTGATCGCGTATAATGTCAGTTCGCGTTTCAATTTATCGATTTCAGTTCCAGACAGCACTTTGGTATGTAATGTGATCGTGTGCATCTGCTTGATAAGCCATGCGTGCCGCCATTAGGCGATAATTTTATTTACTGGATTCTTGTTACCTTCTATGGTATCTGGTAGACCTTTACTGGCATGGCCAAGATAAATGACGTGAATGTACTCGTAGGTTCTATTTGCATCCGAGAAGGACGGTTTCTGACACACGACGAAATGATTTATCTCGATATTAATCCGCAGAATTAAATCTCGATCCAACGTGTGGGTTTCTTCGCGGATACACGCATATTTTAAAAAATGCGTAATTCTGAATTGTCTCAAGATTCGGAGAACCGAGAAATTCCAATTGCCAATGTATTAAACTTTAAAAATCTGATCTAAATTTCAAATTTCTCCGGATTGCGAAAAATACCACGGAATTCCAAAAATTCAGGCTGTTGGACGATATCCCAGGGTTCCTTGGGACTTGAAGTAACCGAGTTGCAGGTAATAATCGCACTTTCCTGCATAACCGGTGAGCGAGCCGATTGCTCTCGGCTCGGCTCGGGTTTCATAGAATTTCCGCTCGGCTTCCGAGAGAAAAAGAGAGGGAGAGAGAGAGAGAGAGAGACCTTCTCGTTGTAATATCGATCACGAGGATCGCAGTAGGTGTTCCACAACGCTGGTATAATAATAACCCGGCTTAACAAGGGCACGGGAGTTCAGGTAGGCGCTCTCCAGCGGAATCGGCCACGTAGGTAGGAAGTCGAGCAACAAATGGGTAGGTGGCTGCTGACTGGCTCTCGGCTGGCTCTCGACCTCGTCGACCGCCACGATTAATACTTCCATCGTGCATTGTTCCTCGTCACGTAAATCTTCGGCCAGCCGAGATAAGCCACCACGGAAACCATTTATAAGACCGATTTATATCATTACCAACGGCTCCGCGGTTGCTCCGCAAATATTCTCGCGTCAGCTGATCGTCTTACCGTTTCCTCTTCTCATAACTGCCTGGATAATGGTACGGCTAGCCACCGACCGAAACGGGATGGGAATAGTTGGAGCTGTCTCTCCGATTCAGTTGTCAAGATTTACGATGTCGGAGTGAATACATCATTCCGCGATAATTAATTCTGAACAATCGACTGCTCTATACACTTGGATAAATTCTTGACAGCAATTAACAATCACACGCAGCTTATTATTTGTTTTCTTTTGTAATAATGTATTGAAAATAGAGGAAATAAAAATGCTGCGCAGCATTTCCGTAACGAAAGATTTGAGACAACTTGAAGTACAACGATTCGTACATACTTTTTCTTCTCATGTTCCTTTTTATCCTATCTGATCGATTAATTCCATTTCGATCTGTCGATAGAGAGAAGGGAAAGTTGATTAAGAACGGCCGTGCCTGCCAACTGATGTTAGTCCGACTGTGTGTGCAATCGGTCGTACGTTGCATTTTTATAATCTACATACGATTATTCAGTCTATAATTTCGATATATGGGTCAATATCTCGGGCCGAAATAAAGTATCAATCGTACTTCATCTCGTCCCAATCGCACGGACGTTCCACTTTTGGTAGATTAATTTTTTTCTCCCACCGATCTCTCTCCCTCTTTCTCTCACCTCTTTCTCTTCCGCCCTCTCTTACTTATCTCGTTTTGTTTTGTTGTCATTTTCGCGCGTCTCATTTCTTACAATCTACATATGGTTTTGCGGGTCATTGGTGCGCGCGCGCGCGCACACCGCAATAAAGTATCAATCATACCGCTTCATCTTTCGGACCGGCCGGTTCGCTCAACCCGCTCCGCTCCGGGATGCTGCCGCGCCGCGTGGCGCCCAGGTGTGTTCCGCCTCGCGAATATGAAGAGTGCCAGCAGCCTGGTGACACACTTCCCCAATTCTCGCATTGTTCTTCATCCGCGTGCACGTACGAAATAAATCTCCGTGCGGCGGGAAGGGCAGGGGTGAGCGAGGGAGGAGGAAAAGGGGGCCTCACTAGTCCCCCTGGCCTCGTGACCGGCTCGTAATTGCGATTGCTTTTCGTGGGAGGGCCGGTAGATAATTGATAATTAAGCGCACGCCCTCCTTGCCCCCGGCAAAGAAGTTGAAATATAAGGAGAGGGAGAGAGAGGAACGGCAGGGAACAGAAGATCGAATGTAACGATGCCATTTGGGATGCCACTTGGGTGTACCGGATGCGTTTGCCCGGCATTCTTGCTTTCGTATCACCATATATTATATTCTGAATTTTTTGTCTACTCTAATTTAATTTCTTTGGTTGTCAAATTATATCAGAGATATTTAAAATTAATACATAGCTATTTATTCCGTCAGTATCAATTAAATTTAATTTTAGTTTGGATGGAGCTTCTTTAGAAGTAAACAGAACTTCGTTTACACTTAAATGGTATGACGCTTTTAATTGACGCAAATAAATCTTCATCTTAATTACAGCGAGTTACGAATCATCGAATTCTTTTCGGGAATGCGCGCACATCTTAATTTCATATATTTCATCTTCCTCTACGTCACACATCAATTCACGTCACTGTCGAAAATTTCTAAAAATGTTTCTACAAATCGTTACACTCGTGGTATGTCAACGTACGGCAGTCAGTCTTCGTCTTGATGACGAAGTTTCAGGTCGACATTGAAATTCCATTTTGACGGGCTTATCTCAATTTTTCAATGGTTGTTGCGCACATGTGCGCAAACAAACCGCGTGAACGTCAACACGCGCCCGAATGTCTCTCAAAATGGTCATGTAGCTTTCCTTGTTTCTTCAAGAATAACGGTTGACGTATTGGAAAAAAACGAGATACGGGCTACGTTAAAGTGTTTTTCACAACTGTTTTTATGAACGAGGCACACGTTCGCGACACAAATCAATGATAATTTAAGCGACAAGATTAATAATATTATTAATTGTACGCGTAACCAACGGGCCGGAGTAGCTATATAAGCGCCACAATTAGTACCGATGATTTATATTTATTGTTGTTAACTCGTTCGTTTTTAACTAATATTCGATCACGTCTGCCTTGCAATTTTGTTGCTCGTTTCTAAATAATTATAAATAAACAATTTGTCCCAGCGACCGTCGTGAGAAACTATCTATCTCTCTCTCTCTTTTTCCCTCCTTTTTTTTTATTTTTTTTTAATTTTTTTTTTAGGAATGAATTTAGTAGAAACTTTCGTTGTAAAACTATGAGTAATAACACTGTAACTCATCGGCAGTGGCCAGACAATAATGCGGCGTCCCGCGGCGTCGGGTTAGTGAATGTCGCTTTCGTAGAAATGTGCATTGTCGCACGTAGGAAAGATATGTCCCAGGATATTCTAGTTCACGTTCGTAGTTCCGTATCCCAAATTCAATTCACGCAATTTATATCTAGAAAAGCAAGAAAATTAAAAAATCTTATAAACAGTATAATTAAAAATATTTTGAAGAATACAATTAAATAAAATCTAAATACTTACATTGATTAATATGATTTTTAGTAATGTTAATGATGGTGGCTTTGCGCGCGAAATTTCTGATTATATAATGAAACATAATTTTTGTAAAGATTTAAGATTAAAAAATTTTTAATTATTTAATCTTTTTCGATAACTTAATGAATTGTCAAAACTGTTATAATAATTAACAACAGAGAAGGGAGGAAGGATATGATTTATGTATGCACTATTTTTACACACCTTGTAACTTTTTAAAAATTAAAGCAAAAAATTATTTTTAAAAGCAAAAACATAAAAAATTAGCAAATAATTTTCATACTTTATTCGTTACGTTGTGATAATTTGGCTCAGCTAGTTCAATATACAAATAGGGATATTATTTAGCTATCTGAGCCAAATTATCACAACGTAACGAATAAAGTATGAAAATTATTTGCTAATTTTTGCTTCTAAAACTAATTTTTTTTGCTTTATAGTTTTTAAAAAATTACGAGACGCTTGATAGCTCAATATTAAGTAACTGACAATGAGTCATAATATTGATATTCAAGGTTTTGGATACCCGTGCATTCATCGTTCTCACAGAAAGCCGTTTGTGCGGAATACGCGCGGTTTTCTAATTGGGGAGTATTATTAGTCGACAATACCTGTGCGTTGTAGAGGCAAATAACCGAGGGATTGTTATCTGCGCCACGAACACGAAGAAACATAACTTCGTTGTCGGGGCGATCGTTGCTTATCCGGCTGGATCGCGTAGGTGTTAAAGCGCGCGCTTCTCGCCCACTTGAATCGATTTTGAATGGACAGCACGATCGTTTCGTCCTATCGGGTGTTCTGTTAACTGTCTCATCGTTAAGGGAGACCGCCCGTTGAAAATTATTGTCTACCGATACATTTTTCTACTGGTCTTTTCTTATTCTCAAAATTCTTACAGAATGTTACGAAACTTTAGTTTTAAGAGACTATTATTTAGAGACGATTAATGCTCAGTTAATTTATTAATATTATATTTTGTCTTTAAGAAATTTGAAAAGATGCAAAAAGTAATTATAAATATAAATATATTTGGATTGTTTAATTCGTATTAAATATTGATTTGAATGATCTTTATCAAATTAATTAAAAATGATTTAATCAAATGTATATGTATACATCGATTACATTTTTTCTTATATACTTATCTTAATTTCAAAGTTGTCTTCTCTAACTTCACTAGCCAAAATTAAATTAAGTACAAAGATGTATTACAGGCAAAATTATAAATGCAGATTGGATTGTCACGTATGCGCTTGCTTATTTGTCACGTTCATCCGCGAGAAGACACGATGTCAGTGAATAATTGCAGCTCATTTTCACGAAATTACGCGACGCGACGCAAAGTGCATTAAGGCGTTGCTTAATCAAGAGGCGTTCTGCATTATTTCATAACAGGACGAATCACGTCGACGGCGGGTTGTGCAACCCGCCGGCCACGCCACGCCGATGCATTCACGCGACACGCGCGAACGCAATTCCGGCATCGCGTTCAATTGCCTCGAATACAATCGATCAATAAATATTTATGAGCGGCTCGAGCATGTCTCGCGACGCGACAGATGCACGCCTGCCGACGCTTTACGTCTGTTGGAGGCCACAGATGAAATGAATGCATGGTATATCCTTGTTCGAGATATCGAATGACTCTGATTTTTTTTATCACGAAGGTACGAAATGCCGGAAAAATAAGTTCAAAAAATTAAACAAGGTATCTTATTTTCGTAATATGCACGTTTCGTACCCAAAACCTTGTGAGTTAATAATGTTAAAATTGCAGAATTATCTGAATTGCCCTGTAATTCTAAAATTTCATAATTAGAGATGTTTTAAAAATTCAAAATTCTCCAAAATTTCGAGGCTCTACAATCTCAAGACATCAAAATTTCGTACTTACATAACTTTAACACTTGTATGTTTCAAGGATCTCTAAAATATGAATCACATTCATCATTAAGTTTGCGTTGAACTTTTGTTTGGACAATAGTGTAATTTTTTACACAATGCAATCAATGTTAAAGCTCTTTTTTTTTTAGATATCAAAGATATTCTTAAGATTGTAACGTTGCGTTGCATAGAAAGAACTCGCTATTGCCGGATCTCGCGGTGCTTATTTACGAGCACGTTACACGCAATGTTAATTCGACAGATTTGACCGTAAATAACACCCGTATATACCCACGCGGACCAGGCATATATTTATCTCAGTCTATAAAATTTATTCCCGCCGGATGTGCCGTAGTTTACCACGTGGTGGCTGTAATTTATGAACGCGAGTTGAGGAATCAACGCGCAGCGATTTTTGAGCGCGTTCATAAGTACTTTTTTTTTTTTTTTTTTTTTAAGTCATTAAAGACGATTTTATCCGCGTGCGTAGATGCATTCTGATACACAAGTGCGTTCCAAAAAGGTTAGCCGTGCGTGTATTTCGAGATGCGAAAGTTCCGAGAGTAAAGGATTCATTTAAGTTTCTACAATCTTTCAATAATATCCTACAAATAACGGTTCTTTACTTATTGTTAGAGCACGGAAGGATTTAGAATCTAAGATCGATTTCTAAGATCGATTACCGATAACATAGAGAGACAGAATATCGTACGTTCAAACGCGTTAGGATATCGGCAGGGCTACGAAAGAGATACGTCAAATTAAATCCTATTCTCGATTCTTGAATGTCATAGCGATCAATCGTGTTCCACCGATTGTTCCAGGAGAATGGCTGCCTGTACTCGCATATACGGTGGGGCGAGGCCTTCGTCGTGGTCTACAGCGTGACATGTAAGCGGAGCTTTCAGGAAGCCCGTGGACTTCTCAAGCAACTCGCGGATCTACGCCTGCCATCCTATTTCACCGCCCTCCTGCTCGGCAACAAGAGAGATTTGGATCACGCACGGTAAGCGTAAATCACACATTGTTACAAATATGATTAACAGTTCCGGTACAAGGGGCGGGCGTGTATCTCCGGTAACGTCCGATGACGATCTTCTGACTGATATACGACCGAATAAACCGGGCACACGCTCCTCGTAAAAACAGTAATTATTAATAAATCAATAGCGGCGTAATTTTTCGCCACTTTATCGGCGCGAGAGAAGCTCTTCGGTGTATCTCGGTGCTCTCGTCCGTCGCGTGTGTATTATATATAATTATAATTAATAATCGCTCTTTCTGGGTTATAATTTATTGATATCGCCGAATGAAACTTGCGGAATTCGATATTATATTACCGTAGTTACATTTTAATCTGCTGTTGAGTAATTGTTAATAGGCTACATGATACCTGAACGTAACTGAATAAATTTCCCGCGCTAATAAAATCAAAAGAAAAATGGTGCTTGTTACGATGTATGCTCGTAAGTAATGTTGTGCTTGCATATGGCCCATTTTTACCCACGGCCTCGCAAGTCTGGCACACTTTGTCGATTGTCGTCTTAAGGGGTACTCACACACGGTCAATATACACCGTCAATGTCTGAAATATCTCTCTGATTAACGGTAATCTTTTTCTTCTTAAATTAAATGGATTGAAAATACAACATTTTAGAACTTTTATATCGGACTTGATGAGAAAAATGTCGAATATTGAACATTGGAGGATAAAAGACAATATTTTTTCATGTCTTCTTTTGAAGAGAAATTGTATCCTCGGTTCGAATTTGTCATGAAAATCAAGATCATTGATTTTTGCGAGTTTTATTTAGCATCGAACAGACATTATGACTACGATGCTAAATCTCAATCTTGGAGTTGAAATTTATCGTTCGGCGAGCTTTTATTCGACTGTCCGATACAAATCGTATGAGAGCCGCTTAAGTAACCCGCTCGGTGCAAGAATTACAATATCATTTCGCGTCGCGCGATCTCCGATCTCCGATCGCGCGACGCAGCTTCGTGTATCGCCCTCGGCAAATCGTCGATTATTCGATCGTTCTTCTTTTTCTTTCGACATCGCGTTTTATGCCGATCGCACACGCGCGGCGATATAGGTATATGTGACTGGCCTCTATTAATCCTTCAGTTCACTTTCCACCTGCGAGTAACAGGATCCTCGCCGGCTGTTGCCTAGACGGGGTGAGATTTCGCGTGCACCATGCGATTTATATTTTTCTAGGCGACCCCTCGCGGCATTTTATCAGGTTGTCCCAGCATGATTTTGTTGTTCCTTCTGTACACTCGCTTACTATGTTCGCATTGCCATGAACCGGTTGTTTCAATGTCTCGCAGAAGAAGAAAATGAAGCACTTTGATGTGCACCTTCGTGTCTCCAAGCATTAGCTTAAATATGTGAGTAGAAGAGATCTTTTAAATTAAATTACACAAAATCCTTACGTTCTCGAGAATAATTAGAATGTCTAGATCTTCCAAGTGACAACTCGATATTAATTTCTGGCAGCTGTCGTATATTTTGCGTCGCGAACTACCGGAATTACTTGGAGACTTTTTGTACGATGTTCTTGTCTGCGACGGCTTTTTGCCACGCGCACGTGAGTTTCTTTTTTTTGTGCCGGCACGGCGCGCGTTTTCGCAAAAACCAGTTCAATGAACCGAACGTTCAATCGGCCACACGATGACGGAGTAAGTTAATCGGCCGACTGGCGCGTCAACTCCGGCAAGCGACTCATCCAAGTCGGTCAGGCGACTTGGACAGGTAAACAGATCTGGCGTGGCGAAATATCGCGTGAACGGTTTCTAGACGAGCGACGAATGACATGACCACTACCGGGTGCCTCTCGAGTCGGCGGCCGATCCAATACTGACACTGCGGTCTGCGCTAGATGCGTCACGTGTCACGTTTCACGTATTGCCATCGTGGTTTCCGCGCCGCGGCGATTCGATTTACAAGTATGCGGATAAATGGTATGTCACATCAAGGAGCTTGCTGATCGTAGAAAACTGTGGAGAGACGCGAAGATATTTACTTATTATATAAATGTTCTCGAACTTATATCATCTTAGAGAAATTGTATAAATTTCTCGAGATTTGGAATTAGCAATTTAGATCTTCGGAAATATTCAAGATTCAAGAATTTAGAAATTTCTCCCAAAAATTTATGAAACATATTAATTGTAAATTTGTAAGAGAAATGATTTCTCTTAACGCCGAATTCAGCAAGGTAATTTTGCTGCAGTTAGTGATTATTGACGATGCGGTCGGTTTTTCTAAAGTAATATAATGCTTCTTCGATGCATAATGTAATTTTTCATGTAATAATTGTTACCAAAAAAATCGTAAAAAAATACAGCTTGTTCAATAAAAGACGCGCGATAAACAGGTGCGGCTTGCGTGCAACTTCTCGAGCGCTAATACATCTCGTCGCATTTTATGCAACGAATCGCTCAAAGTGCATCATCGGCGTTGCGTGATTCGGGCGAGAGAAAGCTAGGAAATACAAGTACGCGTTCACCGTTTTTGCTTGTAACTTGAATAAAGAGTGGTGGCTCATTAGTCTTGCTGGATCGGCTTCTCATGTGTCCGCTACAGGTAAATTAACAGGACAGTGATGTGCGTGTGAATATTCGAGTTCCTCGTGGGACTTGGCAAGTTTACCGTATCGGGGATTCACGGATCGATAGTTTTCTTTCAAACGGACGAATGCAAAGAATGTAAATCTCTCCAGTTCGGATCTCTTGAATTTTAGTTTAATCGAATACAATTGAAATTATATCAGTTTTCATTTTTTCGAGAAATAAAATTTCTTGCAATAATAAAATATATAGATAAAAATAAAATATTTACGATTGCAGCTAATATTTTGTTAATATTATATTTTATAGAATCGTTTAAATATTAATCACACATACCAGTGTAAATTTACGACTTTAATTAGTAAGATTTTTTTGAAGATATTAAAATTTTTTTTTACGATCGTTAGAGCCGGAGATAATCCTTATTTTAGCACTTTTCCCTAATGAATCGTCTTCATTATCGCTTGTTACATCGCTCGCATCGCGAAGATCGCGCCTCGTTCGTTGTAGTCGCGGAAGAAACACGTAGGTGAACAGGACCTCACTTGATATCCCTTCTTCATCGGGCGCTAAGGAATTTCCCGCGCGATTCCCGCAGGAATGCGGATCGTCGTTAACGAAGACACGCTCCTTTTCTCGCCTTACGAGCCACCTTCTTTTCCTTACGTGGCCTTTATGGGGCTTTGCATACCGGGAGAAATCTCACCGATGATCTAGTAACGACGGCGGCGCCGCAATTACATACGCTCGGTGCTACTATACAGGATGTCTCGAAAAAGTATGCGTCTGTGCCGGGACTCCATTCATGGAGGCATTCGGAGTCGCTCATGCTTTATCTTCTTTAAAATAAAATAAAAGTTGTTCTAAGACAAGATATATAATTATCGATGTTAAAAATATATTTACATTTATGGCTTGGCTTGAAATTTTATTATTCCACTTAAGAATCTGTCGGTGTTCAAAGATGTCCAAAGACTCGAGGCTTGAAAAATTTGTCCCTATAAAGATCGTAGTATTTCAAAGTAGAACGGTTTTATGAATCTGATAATTTTAGATGCGACATCTCTCTGATGCTAAATATCATATAAATAAAAAAAAAATGGCAAACGGATCGAAATAAATGCAATAGAATTCGATGAGGGGCGTACTCTCGACATTTTAGTTCTTCAACCTCGTCACC
Organism: Tetramorium simillimum; assembly: GCA_011636635.1. Classification (NCBI taxonomy): domain Eukaryota; kingdom Metazoa; phylum Arthropoda; class Insecta; order Hymenoptera; family Formicidae; genus Tetramorium; species Tetramorium simillimum. The sequence continues at coordinate 23,785 of VBVQ01000146.1, read as the reverse complement.
TTTAAAACAGTAAGGATGACGAGGCGGAGGTCGAGCGAGTTTTACAAAAGGATATTATAGGATAGGAGTGTGATCGAAGTAAATAAGGTGTCGTGCATTCGCTGGGAATTTCGCCGGAGAGTTAACAAAGGGGAAAGACGACGGGGTGCCTCGATAGCCACGGGCGAATATCAAAAATGTCACACAAATAAAATGTCACAGACCTGACGGTGTTGCAAGCGAACGATTGGCCGTCGATCCGCCACGGCGATTGCGGCACTGGTAGGAAAAGAGCAATTCGATTTACGTAACTGGCATTTTGATGGCATGTAAGAGATACACGCTCTTCGTAACTGTCACGATTATCGTCAAGAAATTTAATTAAACCGGAATTATTCGAGAGATTCATCGATCCCCAGGTCATAAATTACAGCGTGCCTTTCCTTGTGTCTCGCATGCAGGGAAAATGATCAATTTTAAATTAATCTTATCGGGCGTGACACTACTTTATATGTAAAACTACGAAACAAAATTATGTCTTAAAGAGGCCTCCGTACGTTATACATTATCTGTTATACAACTTTTAAGTTTTATACTTAAAAAAATTTTTAATTTTCTTAGCCTTAAACAACTTAAAAATTTTTAGATTTTAAGCTACCAAAATTTTAGTTACAAAAATTTATTGAAGACAATTTCAAAATGTTAATGATTTAACTTTTTGAAGAATAAATTATTTATGAGATTTAAAAATTTCATAGCGTAAGAATTTAAAATGTTTTTAGATTGAATGTTGTAAAACTTAAACTTCTGAATCATCAAAATTTTAGTTTTTAAATGAAGAATTTGTAAGTGTGAAAAATATTTAACTTTTGGGATGACTTAAATTTTTGAAGAATAAACAGTTTTAAGTAAGTAATTTTAGATAATTGCGAAGATAAATTTTCAAACTCTTAAATGGAGGATTAATACGCGAAAATCACAAACTCGAGAAGATCGATCCGAGGAAACCGCGCCGTGGTCTCTCCTATCCAGTAGCCGCGCTCGTCGTCTTAATGGAGTTCATAAAGATTAGAGTGAAGTCCGCTGCAGGGCTGGTGAGACCACTCTCCCGAGAACGAGTTTTCGCCGCTTTAGATGCATCCAGAGAGCTGTCGCGTCGTTCGGTCGCGAATATTGCGCATCGATAACGCTTATCTCGAAATATCGCGGCCGACAATCCCTCGCAGCGAGGCGCGACAAGACAGACTGGTTCGGGAAGAGCCACTTCCGTTTCGATTAAAGTGCCTCAGTTTTTTAGACTCTGATTTTTTTATCTCTGTAACTTTCGTATATTTTGAATATTTTTGGCTGTAAACTCTCTTTCTTTTTAACCTTGGGACACTAAAAATCTCTCCTTCCAATCTTCTTCGAAAAATTATTGATATCGTTGAAATCTCAACATCTTTGAATATTGAATGTGAAACTTAATTGCAGCTTCTTTTCATCATAAATTTTCATCATAAATAATACTTTCACAATTTTTACCATTTTATACGATTTTTGTGGTGAATTCGATTGAATGTATTGACTTCTAGTCTCTCAGAATACTCATCGTAAATATTTCGTCCGTCCATTGCGAATTGAGAAAGAGCGCGGGAACGACAGAAACCAACACCCGCCGCTCGTAAACAACGGTGTGGGGAGATTGCCTCGCGTATAAAATATAAAAGGGAACAGGGAGATATTAACGGCCGCGAGCGTGGCACGTCGGCTTGTGCACGATCGCGTCTAATCGCTCGCCCTCCCACGTGCCCTCTTCTCGACGCGCACCCCGTGAGGATCATGTATTCCTGCGCGAATTTAATTGTCTCCATAAATATCGGAGTCCCTCTGCCCCACACGCAGTGCCACGCTCTCCACGCTGGAAATACAGGGATACTTCCCTCCCTTCGCCCTCCCCGCCATCATTCCGAGCTAAAGATCCCGAATCTCTCAGGTCGCATTTTTTTGTGTTAATTAAAATGCATAAAACGGCCTGCGGTCGGCACGTTGATCGTCGAGTTACTCGAAAGTCGATTCTCGATAAGCTAACGTTGTAGAAATATGTGAAACGTAGTTTAATCTAATATGTCGAAACTTTAAAGACTAATGAAATGTCAAAGTCACTTGTCAAGTTTTCATTTATATATCTTAAGAGATAGAGTTTGTAAATTTTTATTTTTAAAATTAAATAATCTCGTAAATATTTCTGTAAACTCGTTTCACGCTTTATTTTGGATAATATCCTATATATTATAATGAACATGACGTAGCGCGCATTATAGATGCACAGAAATATACAAGAGCTAACAAAGCTCTTATTAACCCTAACATCATAAATATCCTGTGGCGCCCGGCGGCTTCATCCTGGCGAAATTCCAGTGACTCCGTTTCCTCTCATAAATGTATGGTCTTTATGGTTTCCGTTCAATCACCTCTCTCTCTCTCTCTCTCTCTCCACGCGTCTGGTGTTTGCCAAACTCATAGCATCCGTCGTCGGTCCGGTATGTTCTGCCGTTTTGCGAGGATTTAATTCCAGCCTTGGACGATTCCATTGACTTGGAAAGCGCAACGTCCGCCAGCGGTATAAATCTGCGAACGCCCGCAGCATCCGGTCCGCATTTCCGCCGCTCCCGATCGATGTTTCAACACATGATTCGAGTGTTCCGCGACATAAACCACTCCTTGTGAATCATGCGGAATGACGATCCTCTCAACCGACAAGCGTGTTCTGAGTCTCCAATTATAAAGGGAGTTATAAAGCAGGCAAACCGTAAATCCTTAAGTTTTACGATTTCAAAGTTGTAAAACTAAAAGATGTTCAAATTTTCGTTATTTTTAAGAAATAAATTTCCAAAGCTATTACAAGGTGAAAATTCTCAGTTGATTCTCTTCTGGAAAACTAATACAGTTTCAAGTCTTGCAATTTTTATAATTTTAATAATTTTATTATTTAAATCTTTAATATATAATTTATTATATATTATTTATTATATATATTTAGTATATAATATAAATTATATATTATATAAATTATATAATATATTATATAATTTAAATATTTAATATTTAAATCCAAATCCATTATATTTAAATGTAAAATGAGATTGGAGAAGTTTGAAGAAACTGCGATTTAAATGCAGAACTTTTAATATGTAAAGTAGACACTAAGTTACATCACATACCGTTACAAATGTTAATAGAAGAATCCAAAGTACGTTTTTGACATTTCCAATCTCTTTTTTAATCTTAGGTATCTTGAAAGTGTGCATTCGTCAAAGAAATCATTAAAGAGGGATCGATAAATGTTTCTGTTACAGAGAAGTATGCGTGGATGAAGGCCAACAGCTGTCACTGGCGCATGGATGTCAGTTTTACGAGGTGAGCGCTGCGGAGAGTCCCGCGGGGGCGGCGTTAGCTTTCCAAGCGCTCCTGCGGGAAGCAAGGTCGGTCCAGCTTCTGCGAGCGTTGCCGATCCGCAGGAAATTGGGCGTACACTCGGTCTCGAGAGTCCTCGGGACAATCTTTGGCAAGAATACCACCAAGGACCGTAAGAAGAGGCCGTCGTTGAGCATATGACGCCTTCTATACGCCCTCCTTCTCGGCGGACGAGATGATCCAGGCAGAAGAACTGACATCGTCGTCCTCAGCAGCAACGTCTACTCCAATCGCTGATAGAATCCTCGCTAAGGATATACAGTCTTCCTTGTGCCTTTCTGAAAGAAGGTCGTCATAATCGAAATCAAAAGACTGTTCTCGGTCTTGGAAGCGTCTCTTGACGAAAGAATGAGCATCTTGAAGAAAATTGCACTTGTCAATCAATCTCCAAGACAATCAAAACTCGGTCCTGAAGAGCATATTCGAGAACCTAAACTCCGAGGACATAAGACTGATTTTCTGACTTTGAGGACGCGCAGGGTCCAAGGTACAATACTCCTGAAAGTCTGACGTGCGAAATATTTACAACATCTGGCAGCCGAAAGATTCAGACTCCGAGAAGGTTCCAGTCATGGAGGGCGACATTTATTTTGGCAAAAACTATTTCATGTGTGTCGAAGACGGATATTTAATATTAATACATAGTGTGTTCGCGTGTGATCCTGCTTTCAGTGGCGGGGAGAGAAGCGTGTCGACGTAGAACTCAAAGATTCGTGATGCGCACGATGTAAAGGTACTTTTTTTAAATATTAATTATAATTTCACAGTGATTACAAGTGACTGGCAAGTTGTTCCTGAACGACGTAGTCCTTAAAACGATTTATCGAGAATGATCTTATGATTGCGAATCGCGCCGCGCAATCGGTTCCGCGAGTGCAATTTTTATAATTTCGGATATATACAATATTTGCACATCACTCGGTGTTTAAGTTATTACGTTATCAACCCTAAACAGTATATATCGAACGTATAATAAGCTTTTTCTTATATTATTTTCTTCTGTGATACTTATAAATCTAAACTTTTCGAAAAATACCCATATATGTATAACTTTTTAACTCGCAGCTTTCATACTTCTACATGTATATTTTTCAGCTACCTCTCTCTTAATTATGATTTCAAAATTAAATATTGTTTCGCAAGAATAAATTATCTTATACTGTTTAGGGTTTCTTTTTTCTTTCGATACTCCCGAACGAAACCCGTGAGTCTTTCAAATTTCGATATTTCCACCAAGTGGAAAAGATCGCGATTCGATTCGAATTTCTGCCTATCGTCTCAGTTGTATCTGGAAGGTATTCGTAAATGTTCTCATTGAGAGCGATTTTAACACCTTCATCGCCAGGCGTGATTGATTCGATGACTTTAATGTTCCTAAAGAAAGTAGCCTAAGTGTAAATAGCGTATACGTTCATTTATACTCTGCGGAGAGTCTTAGAGACTTGAATAATCATTAAGATTTACATACGAGAGAAAAGAATTATGAGTGCGGATGTTTATAATTAAAGACTATTTGATCATTTGATTTCTTTATTCGATCTGATGATTAAGAAAAAGAATACGAAACGAAAGAACGAAACAATACAGATTTGAATCTCAATTGAAGATTTTTCATCTTGTCATTTTATCGCAATTTGCATCTGAATTTTTGCAGATCGGAATAAACGATAAAGAACGGCTATTAATGGGTTAAAAAGATATTAACGATCATTTGAGAATGGATATGCCGTGTTGCGTTCGTCAATATTGACGGACCGATTATCATCTACTCTATCGTAGAAAGTGTTGGCTGTTTGCCTTTTTGCTAAGCTCTTCAATCGCGCGCGATGTTTTTTGTAAATCGTCTTTTTTCTAGCATAGAGACTACGATCGACTTTTGAGGTTCGTAATTTGTAAACACTTAAAGTGCCTTTCGGACAGTATAAAGTCCGTTATACTTTTTTTTTGCCAGTAACTGACGTGCTTTTTGATGCGAATGTTTGAACGAAGAAAGAGACAACTCTATTACTACGTTACTTTTAAAAGAATGGATAGTTAACTGCTCGTTAGCAGTAAATTGCACGATCCCTCTTCAGCACGTCAGTTTCTAACAAAAAAAAAAGACCGTAAAAACACGGGTTTTCAAAGCTGGCTCTTCGAGCCAGGATATTGGTTCGATGAAGCTAGTGGTCTCTCTTTTTCATGATACATTCCACTTGAAATTAACGTCCTTCTAAAATGTATGTATGTGTATGTGTGTGAGTGAGAGAGTGCGTAATTCGATTCCAGGCAGATGTCGATCGCTGTATTCGAAGTGCTAGTCACTTGTTATCGAGAGAGGATAATAATAAAGGAGCGTCTTTTGTTACACCCTGTCAAGTCAGACTCCACTGTCCTACCGCCCGTTTCCCGTTCACGTAAATCATCGCTGGTCATCCATGGTAAGTCATTTTATAACTGAGGAGATTTACGAAATTTAGAAAGATTTTATTTTTACAAATGCAATTATACGAATAATATAGTTGCATTTTATGTAAAATAATATATCAAAATGCATTAATTTTTTTCAACAATCTTTTCGTATATTTGAAATTTATGCTAGCTACCTAGATATGAAATTAACTTATTACTGCATTATTTTGTGAGCCAACCATGAAGCCTCGAAAGGCGTCACGGTCATAGATTTCGCGAAAAGTCGGTCGGTCTCGCGAGCGAATTTAGCGAACTTTGTTAAGCGAATTCGCCGTTGGCCGAATAACTAGCGATTCGGGCCAAGGTTTCGAGTGCAGCACGTGTTTGCCTGTCTCTCTCGGGTCGCAAAATACAGAAATAAAATACGGCTTCCCCGGGGCCCGCAATGTATGCATTCCCTCGCAATGACGGCACGATCGCTCGCGCCTCGATGGAAAAATACAAAAAAAAGGGCAACGATGCAGAAGCGGTTTGACGGAAATAATAGGTTGAAAATCTCGCGAAAAATAAGAATTTTAAATTTTTAGTGATAAGAATGCTAACTACAAAAAATTCTAATGACAGAAATTTTACAAGTTAAATCACTACAGAACAGTAATAATATATAATCGTAATAGTGAAACATAATTTTTATTAATTCTCGCGCTTGAGAATCTAATCTTCTATATTTAAAAAAAATTACACAAAAGTATTTTTGGTACGAGAAATATGGAAAGAAAATATGGAAAATATGGAAACTGAGAAAAGAGAGCAATTTGTAAATTTTTATAATTTATATATTTTTAAAATAAAAATAATCGCAATAGTGAAGCATAAAATACTATCGCTTAAGAATTTAATTAATTAATTGAATAATATTTGAAAAATGTTGCAAAAGTATTTTTAGTGTTATGAAGTTTTATCAATGTTATATAAGACATAAAAAAAGAATAAAATTAATTTTAATAGCTTTTATGTATTTCGGAAAGAACAGAGTAATTTCTTTTTCTTTTTATTTCTAAAATAATAATATTTCTAAATAGTTTTTTCGACACGCTTTTGAAACGCTTGCTTAATTTGGTTGACCATATATTTATTCGGTATCCGAAAGGAATCTACACCGACCTTTGAACCATTCGTATATCATAGGTGAGAGGGCCACGTGGGACCTTTTCGCATACGCCGATGTGAAACGACATTACGAGGTGATAAGCAGGTACAAGAATTCAAAAGCTGGTCAGGTTTAAGATTTCCAAGTCGCGCGAGTCATCTAAGTCTAAGCGCTAGAGAATTCCCTGTGGGCTGCGCGCCTCTCATATTACCTTGCGTCCTTTACATCCGTCCCTCCCGGACACTCCCGCCGCGATCTCCCCTCATCTACGATCCTCTCGCCGTCTTCCTCGAAGACAAACGATCGGGCTGTACAGGTAAAACGATGCCCCGATGTCGTCGATTTATCGCTACGATGGTGTCGCGATGCGTGGGGGGATCCGTGTCGCTCGAGGACTATATTTGTCCGCCCCGAGCCCGGATAATTCCAATTTGCGTATTTCACTTGGGAAATCGAAACCTCATACGAAGCCCGGGAACTCTCTCCCGGTGCATCGAGTCGAAATCAAACCAATCCTGTTACATTTAAGAAGCTAAGTGAGACATCACAATTTTCCTATTGTATTAAATTCTTGTTCTTTACGTTCTAGATTCTAGCTAGAGAGATGTAGTAAATGGTGACGATTCGTATAATATTACGTGAGACACATTTTTCTTAGGAATTTAATAGGAAAAAAGCGAATTTTATAATCAGCCATTTTATGCTTAGCAATTCTGACTCAAGGCTTTTGCAAACTTTAATTTTGCCTTGATAATGTACTTGGTATCGGAATAATGTAATTTTTGTATCTTAAGGTAAATACCAAACTATTTTTATTCGAAATTTTTTGTACTTAATGTATTGTTTTTCTCTCCCTATTAATTATTGTGCGACTTATATTTAATATTAATCGGAACTTTCACCGATCTTGTATTCATCTCGCATAAATCAGTTTACAGAGTTTTTTTAATTCCAAAAATAGAGTATCGAAATTTCTCACGTCCTGAATGTCAATTTTTAAACAACTTGTACTGAGAGAGGAGATGTTGATATTAATTAGTAAGATGGTAATGCATTAAGTGCATTAAGAAAGTACCAAATAAAAGTTTGATTAGAATTCCGTTGCTCGTGCACCGTGCTAGCCGAGTGGGTGGCGTTATTACTCGCTAACGAGCGTAATTTAATCTGGCGCGGCGCGCGATATCGCCGATAACGATATCCCAGGTTTATTTCACGCCACGCCAAGGAGCCTGCCTATCGATAGCGCAATTCGCGGCTCGCGCTCGCAACAAAAAAATCGCGGGTCGTGCGCGAGCACGGCTTTTCATCGCCTTAATCAGCACAGCCTACCTCATTCGCTTTCGTCCCAGTTCGCCCGGCTGCCACTTAATTAATGACGCCATTGGCGACAATTAGAAATTCAGATTCATCTGAGCAATACGCTCGCTCGCTCGCGCGCGCGCACCCGTGGGGCCGACAATGACCACCTGCCGATCGCGATCCCGAAGACCAACTTTCGACAGGGAGCGATAACAGGGAGCGGGCTGCGAAATCGAGGGACACGATGGAAAGAGGGACGCCGGGGGGCGGGGGTGAGAGGGGGATCGGCAGAAAAGAGAAACAGGAGAGAGAATCGCGACTCGCTATCGGCAAAAGGCGAAAGCGACGGTTTCCACCGGTGTTATCCGACTCGCGACGGTGAAAACGATGCTTAGTCGCCGCGCTGCACTTGGGCCTCCCCCCTCCCCTCCCCTCCTTTTCTCCCCGTGCTTGCGGGCCTCATCGTGTCGTCGAGAATAAATCCGTTCTGTGGATGCTGACGTCCGGCTCTTGTTTCGCCGGTGCCGGTGATACCGGTGAACCCCGAGAGAGAGAGAGAGAGAGAGAGAGAGATAAAGCTGCTTTCGCCGAAAGATATCGAGGTTAAAGTGTGCGCGCCTGGTCTCATACGGTTTCTACTCGCTCCGCGGAATCAATGCGGAATCAGAGATTTATCTCAGATTAGGCGCGAATTATGTCTGTCCAGTTATGTCTGTCCCGGATGACTGTGAAAACGTGTGTAAGGCGAGAATTAGATGACCACCATTCAGCGGTAAATGTCGCTAGTCCCTTTTACGTAAGCCGTCAACTCCGCAATCCCTTACGTAAGTTCATCTTTATAGATAGAGGAAATACCTCCCCTAGATTTATCAAGAGACATTTTAGAGATACATGCTCTTCGGCAAAATAAATTCGCGAGTGATCTTTTTTCCTCGCAAAACTTGATTCGCTGTTTCTAATAAAGAAGAAAAAGTTTCTTATATAAAACAAATATTAAGATATTTTTTTATATTAAACAAAATCTATTTTAGATGAATTGTAGATTGTTTAAAATGGGCTGAAGATTGCAGTGAAATATTTTATTTTTCTCATTAATTAAAGATCTTTTCGAAATTCTTTCGAAGAATATTCACGCCTTCCAAACCTCGAGATCTGAAGCGACAGTTCTTTTTTTTTTTTGGACGGCTCTCAAATGCGGGAGATCCGATTTTGCGACTCTCAATCGCGAGATGCCCCGTATCGGCGACGTTGCGGGAAAACGGTATTCCATGTGCTACGCGTCGCTGATGCTCGCTCGGCGTCGTGACTGCCAAGGTCGTAGGTCGGCCCGCGTTGCACCTTGCATCTCCGCCTTCGGAGGAAGGCAGGGAACCAGCCTGCCGCGGCGGCATATTTGACCTCGAGAGTTTGAAATTTAATACGCGCGCACACTGGATTCTCCTCCGTGGCCTCGATCGAGGGACCTACCTAGGCTAGCCCTTCAGTAGATTATCCCTCAAAAGGGATCCGAGAGATCACGGAGAGAAGAGCCGAGAGGTCACGAGGTTTGCGCTCTCCGGGCTCGACGATCTGCCTCACAAAGGGTTAACTCGCGCGTTAAGATGCGCTTGTTGCATGGCGGGTGTCGTAAAGCTGCTTTGGATTTTATCTTGCTAGACTATAATAATATGTTGGAGGGTAATCAATATTAAGCTGACAGTAACACGACTATTATGCAATTCATTCATCTCCCTTATCTCTCTTCATACGCGCGACGAAATCTGTATCATTGATTTTTAAAATTTTTACCAGTGTTACAGTTTACAAAGCGAATTTACAAAAGTAGATTTTGTTTCTTAAATCTTTTGCATTACGACTATAATTCGTAGCCTCGTTATTTCGCCATTTTCTCGACGAGTACCAACGTTAATATTTGCCACTGGAAGGTATCGGGCATAATCTCCTCGATATACAGCATAAGTAGTGGTTCTCCGCTACATAATATAAATAGATATTCCGTGGCAAGTATCTTTTCGCCAGGCGCGAGACGCGGTAACGACCCCCGAGAAATCCGAGATAAAAAAAGACAAATGCGCGACGCGAGCGAGCAGCGGAGAGCGCTAATAGAACGGCGGCGCGGCGGCGCGGCGGTGCGCGACGCGAGAGATAAATATTGCGCTAAATCAGCCAGCAGAAAAACGAGAGGGGTACGAATATTTCTAATTAACGTGAGGCGTTACTACGTCGCATTGAAAAGGCTTATCGCTTGCGCTTGCGATAAATACGCGACAGGTATACCTGGCCGTAATGTTGCAATGAACGCGCGTCGCTTAATTGTGCGCCGCCTTGGAATTTCTCGCGGCGCGCGCGATGCGATCCCGTCGGATAATTAACGTCACGCCATAAGTGTAATGCGTCCCTTCGCCCCGATTTCTGCCGCTTGAGACGAATCGTTCCGGCTGAATCGATACAACGATCGTTCCATTATTCGATCCTCCGGCGATTCAAGAATTGAATTTTTTTCAGGAAATGAAAAAGGGCAAGGGGATTTATCACAGTAAAACTTGATTATGCGAAGGTTTTTGAATTATTACATTCGATATTGAAGATAAATTGTAATTTTTACAAGGAGAATGAAATACTTACGTTTTTTCTTCTGTTCCTGAAAATTGTCTTATTCATCACCAATTAAATAAAGTGTTAGCTAAACGAATAAATAAAAAAATTACAATATCTTTTTATCATACGATTATATCGTTATTGAAACAATATTTTCTCAACAACAGTACTCGATATTTTTTATCGAAGTTTCGTCGACGTAACAATTTAGGGATATAAAACTTATCGAACGGTCAAGATTTGAGAAACTAGCGTTGCATATCACAGTTGGAGGATCTAAGAATTTAACAGCGCAATCCGAGTCCGTCTCGTGTCATAAGGATGCAGAGATGATCCGATGATCTCACCTAGACATCTAATTTCTCCCGAGAATCTCTGCGCGTTTAAACTGCCTCCGCGCTGTCATTTCGAAATCCTGGGCTGTCGTATCGACGCCCAGGAAGCGGTGAACGGCATCCTACTCCACGCGCGCGGTATAGATCATCGTATTACACTCAGTAATTGGTTGACCTGTTTGTTTGCGGCTCTCGGAGATTACGTTAACATCCTCAACGCTTCCCGGCCGGGAAGCTATGTGCTTTCACCTAAACTCCACCTCGCTGCTTATCCGCAAACTCGCTCGCCGAAGTTGGCCGTTTAATCGCGCGTGGCCGCGGCTTTATCAGATGTCTGCTGAGAGAGCGGGCGATCCGCGAGATCAAACGGCGGGCCTGATTGCCGGGTAATTGGCCAGGCCATTGTTTGTTCATGGCTGAGGGAGTACGCCGAGATTCCTCATCGAAGATGATTGGCGTGCTTTCACCTAACTCCGCGCGCCAACTGCTCATTGTCTTAAACGTACTCTCGCGCTTACACGTTAGCCTTCCTGCCGCTCGGTCTATATTTGTATGGGAACAACTCGGAGCGAGTTGCGCGTATCTCGAGAGAGTATCGGTAGTCACAGGACTGAGAAGCGAAACGTGTAACGTAGGAACGAGATGTAATTGCCGGGAGATATAATCGTGCCTGCTGTATAATCCCGGGACGTAATAATCGGAGGATTAACAAATCGAGAATATCAAAATCCAATATTGTAACGATTTAAAGCGATGTAGCAACGCAGGAACGTGGCACGTATCAGCGATACCTTCGCTTTAAAGCCAAATCGGCTTCGAGGGATGTCGAGGATAGATGCGCGGTCGTGTTGGTACGCGTCGTATACGCTCCGTTCGCGATCTACTCGCATCCTTGAATCCGGAGCAGATGGTATTATCGAGCGGGACGCGTGGACGCGCAGATCGATCTTTTTGGTGCGCGGGACCTGTTCTCGAGAAATGCACCATTATCGCGATCGTGCGCTTCTGGGCCAATGATAATTAGAAGTGATTATCTTGCCGCCGGGACTTTCTACGACGAACAATGGGGGCCGATAAATACTTAGTGGTCACCGTCCAATGATAGCTTTAGCACCGTCTTAAATCGGGATAAATGAGAGATCGAGATTATGGGTCTTTAGATAACTGACGACGACTTCTACGCTAGCTTCGGTTTTCCTCTTGATAACAGATTTATCGCGTAAATTACTGTTCTCTTATCCGAATTAATTATCGCCACTGAATTAATTGTCTGATCCATTTCAGCTTTACGTTGTGAACATGCAATTTGATGCGTTTCAACAGAAATATATACAATCAAATTTTTTTATATAAAAAATTATGAAACTAATTGTTCTTATTATCACATACACAATTTTGGATTTTTGTTTGCGAAAAATTTCGATTCAACTTTTTCATAATTTTAAATTGATGAGATCTTTTGAGCTTGTAGATTGACTCCAAAGTGTCATGTCTTTTTCCCGACGTCAATCGTAAAATAATTGCGCAGTGGACCGAGAACTTAGAAATTACCAATGGCGCCGGTTATCGCAACGTATCAATTATTGCGAAGTAATTATAATGAAGGCCGCTTTGCATGAGAAATAAAGCGAGCGGGCGATGATGTAACCGATTTGATCGCGCTCGAAAGAAACAGTCGTTCAACCCAATTCTCGAATGAAAACAACATATCTACACAACATCGACGCCACGGTGGTGATTTTTTTTTTAATATTAGAAACACGTTGCTATAATTGGTGCTATTGATAAACGTGAACATTGAAAGTGCGAACTTCTCGTAACACCTCGGAGCCGGAGCGAAATGGGGCGAGGTGGATTGGTTATAATCGCGGCGAAATGCAAATCGCTCGCAAGGCAAAACGAGAGAAGGCGAGTGCAAGATCGCTCGCAATTAGGCGCGCGTTTATAGCCGACCGGCATATTTATTACAAGCGAAATAAATTCGCATCGTTAGAGCGACCGGCGCGGCACGGTTTTCCCACGTGTGACTGCCAGATTATTACGTTTTATGTTTGACGCCGCTTTTCTAGCCGTTCATACATACGGAGCGGCAAGAAAGTGGTGATTCAGTGTATATGAGAGCTTAATTACAAATGTAAAATAAAATCATCATAATCTAGTGTAACGTGAGTAATAATATAACATTCTCGGAATCTAATAATAAGAAAGCATTAAAAACAAGACAGTAGCAAGAGTAATTAAATTTAATAGTATTATAATTGAAAAATTATAATTAAAATAATTTGTTGATTTCTCGCAGAATATTATATTCAGATTTGTATTTAGAATAATTACTACTTGAAACTCGTTTTAGATAGTTTGTCGTTCGCATTAAATTGCAACAACTCGATTTATAATTATATGCAATATATTTTTATGTGTGCGTATTTTAATTTATATTTCATATTCGGTTTTTTTTTTCAAATATTTTTTTGTATTATACAGCACAAAAAATTATATTTTATCCTGAACTCTGACATAAAATATATACATATATTTAAAGTAGGTTTAACATGCACTTAAATGGAAGAATTCTGTGTTTACATCGTAAATTGTTTGGCACACCTTGCATTCTTTACCTTACTTTTCTTTTTCTTGTATAATTCAGTTTTATGGATCTTGAATATCGGAATGTTTCTCAAAGTCGATTAATTATGAGATTTACGAATTCAATAGTGGCACATAGGATCGGTCGATAATCCGGAAATACGATTCGCTTGTCGCGACAACTCGCGGGATTAAAGACGTTAATTGGAGCGTTAGCAAAAAAATTGTTCGTTTAATTTTATCTTTCGCGCGACCTGCTTTTCTAATCCTATAAATTTCTTGTTTGCGCGGGCATTTACGGCAAATCCCGACTCGGGAAAACGACTATAAGCTTCGCGCACAAAGGTGAAACGTAATGTTCAGATTTGTACGCACGAATGCGGCTTATAAGACGTTATCTTTTAAATAAAAAAAATGAAAAGAAGAAGAAACCCGGACGTAAATCTTCTGGATTACGTTGCTTCTTGTAATTTTTATGTTACACGCTATCGCTAATATATTTATTACTCCTTATTTCTCTCTATACTTTCTTTTCCCTCTATACTTTTTTTTGCGTTTCACGAATCGAATTGAAATTAATTTATCATCAAAAGAGATCGATCGCCCACATTGTAAGTTAAAAAATGTACTTTTATGTGTCATACGTAGCCAGGAAAAGTAATAACGGAATGCTGGAGTAACATAATGGTACCGTTTCCATTGTGACGTTCTTTTAATACAGGCTCCGAAATAGGCGAAGAACGGTATAATAACGATAAGAATCAAACGAGTGGACATTTTAAGCATGGTGCAAGCGATACTTAATCATACGGTTTTTGAAGCTCGTTTCGAATCGAGACGCTTCCTCTCTCGATGGTGCCAAGTCGTCAGACATCTAAGAATACGAACGGTCGAAATTCTCTCGAAGGAGACGCACCTCCTTTCTCCGGCGTTTGGTAGCCAGTAGATTACGCAACAGATGCATTGTCGAATGCACCGGAAACATCATTGTTTCGAAAGACCAGTTGTGTACGCAATTGTATTGTGTACACAACAATGTATCTTGAAAATGTATCTGCTTGGATTGAGCTAGGATTACATATTTAATAAGATAACAATAATTATGCCCATGTATCCAAAAGTTTAATTTACATGTTGAAGAAATTCTGTTTCTCAATACATAAATTTTGATCTTTATAAAAAAATATCGAAATTATACATCTAGTTTTCAAGTCAGGATTTTTTCAGAACTTAAAAATAGGTCTTAAAAATTAAACCGTTCATAAAGTAAATTTTATTTCCTCATTCAGATAGAAATGATTATTGAAATAAAATGTTAGCAGAACAAAGCAAATAGAAGAAATGAATAAAGATTAGGTAAAAGGTATACTGTCTATTTGTGTAGAAAAAAAAATTATGAAATACACACGCGCGCGTGCGCGCGCAAGCGGGCTACATGGAAAATTATGAAACAAGAGAAAACTCAAAACGAACGGTACTAACGCACGTTCGGACACGTATAATACGAACGAGGGAGAAAACTAGCGCTGGAGCGATTCGCATGAGCGGACACGCAAAAAGGTTTTCGGCACCGCCCTTTCGCCGATGCCGATCTTATTGTCCTGCGCTGAAACGCGCGGTGGCGGTTTCTACCCCGCGGCCGCACGCGCGTTAATGTGATTTCCGCGTATTGTCTCTCGCGAGAGAACGTTCGTTCTCTTGCAAAAGCCAGCACGTTTGCGCGAGCGCGCCACCTTATGAGATCGGCATGGGATCGCGATTATATTGTTACCACGGTCATACGTACACACGTACTCATGAGAGCAGACTATCCATTATATCCGCCGGATAAGATAGAGATGTACCATCCTTATAAGCGCGGCAAGTTGTACCTGTCTGAGCGGTCGTTTATCGTTTACTGAAACCATTAAATAGCTATTGTTTCATTTCCAGGTTCGACGATTAAATTAAATATTATGATAACTTGAATATTTCATCAATTCTATAAGATATTTCTGATTTGCCCGTTTTTAATCAGAATTTTTTTCAGTGTAATCACGAAAGAATTGAATGTCTCGAATTTAATTTAACTTCTTAAAACAGTTATAATTTTTTAAATATTAATTCGATTTATAAATTTAATTTTGCTCACATTGAAAGTTAAAGAACTCTATCTTCCTCAATGCGATGTGATGTAAATATTTTGAGCAAGAGAATGACTAGCCGAAATTAAAACTGTGTAGAGACTTTCAGACATCGATAGAAATCGATATTCGCTCTCTTCATAGAAGGCCACATAGCCGAATTATTCCGTTAGGTAATTAGTTCTGCTAAACGATGACACTATGCCATGTCGCGAGATGGAATATAATGTTGTAGCTATACGAAAGAGTGAACGATGAGAAGTCGTTTTCCAACTCGAGTCTAACGGTTTAAATGGATCCATTGGAACATCTCGAACGGATCTACGAGTACGAACTCCCGGCCGAATCGACGGGAGAAAAAAAAAAGAGTTGGAACGATCAGAGATACGTGTACTCCGTAACTGTCCCGGCTAAACGCCCAATGGCTCTGCACGTTCATTTCCCAGATTGCCGTGCTTGGCCTAGTCTAATCGCGAGAATTCCGGAATTATATGTAACCATTCGTGATCATGCGGCGGAACCTCATAATACAGGTTTTCTTTCCAGTTCCGTCGCACATGCGGAGCGCGATCCTCTTCGGGTGTAAACCTGTTTTCGCAGCGGTTTAATGCAACTTCGTGTCGCTTATATCCCAATTCCCCTTTTGCTAAATATTACCGCGGACAATCCTCGCGCACCTTTCGTCACTAATCAAGAATTTATCGTTAGTACAGGCTGCTACTAGCATCCAATTTAAAATTAATTAAGGAATAGGGTTCCCTCCTCGCTATTCAGTTTGCGGAAAGTTTTCTGTTTACGTTCGCTTTGTTTACGTTCGTCGGAAATAAATTCTCTGGCATTTGCATTGAGGAAAGCGTCGATCCCGCGTTTCTTAAAGAGCTCTGCGTAGCATCGTATGATTCACATGAAGAGCGCCCCGTATATCGCTTATAAAAATAACGCTTATCCAGCTGGATCCGCTGAAGCGTTGCGTACGGAAGGGTTAATCACCGACTCTCGCGTGAAATCGTGATATAACCACACGTCGCACATTCGCGATTATAGTACAATGTACAAGGTGATGATAAGTTGCTGAAACTAAATAATTATTTTGTAATAAGTGGGTAGATTAAAATACCATATGATACAGAAGATTAAATATTAATAATTAAATACTATATTGTAGAAGTACTTGTTACCGGTATATCGTGTGAAAAGAATATACATATATATTAGGAGAAATATAATAAATATTTATAGGAGAAAAATCCAACAAATTTGACTAATTGCATAACTGATCAATATATTCTTAAAATAATAACCATTTGAACTTGTACAATAATCGAGGCGCTTCTGAAAACTGTTAAATACACTTTCTAACATTAATAACTGTAACTGTACCTTTGAGAAATTTCAGATAAACCATTCATGAGTACCACCCATCGAGAAATTTTGTGTGAACATATATTACTGAGACATACAACCAGCCAACTTCTTTATTTTTTTTATAAATTTATATTCTTACATTGTGCGCCAATATAAAAGGGAGAATGACGGGTTTCTTCTACAGTGTAGCATTTAATTCACTTATTCCGTCCATTTGTTACAAAATACCTGATATATAGTTTCAACAATTTTCCGATTGTTACCCTGTATATGTATATATACATATACATATATATATATATATATGTATAATATACACAAGCGGTGAGTGACCCAGAAACACATTATCGCGACACGCGTTGTGCCCGGCGACCCACTCACTCACGTTACACGCCCGGCAATCCGGAACGATGCGCTGCTCGCCCGATCGTCATTATCATCGACACCCGTCTTGAACGTCATCATCATCATCATCATCAGCAGCAGCAGCAGCGGCGTCGTCAGCTCGCCTGAAGTTCTTTGTATGTCATCACCTATAATTAACATTATATCATACGGCCTACTTTTAACCCTCTAGTATACCTTCCATCAGGACTCCCGGGAAGCGTATAATTTGTTTATAAGAGAAACGCACGGTAGGAATAATTAAGTGTGCAGATTGCTGTTATTTGCTTCGCAATCGCTTCGACAAGTATTTATGAAGTGGAGAACAAAACATTGTCGATCTTTTAAATTTTTTTCGTTGATACATAAATTGACGAATCCATGAATGAATGAAGAATAGAATGAGTTGATTTGCAATTTTTCTTGTGTTCTACATACATTCTTCACACATACGCTAAAAGTAAAATGAGATTTTAAATGTCTTTAAAATGCATATTCTAATATATTTTTAAATGATATCTGAATAATAACTTAGAGCGAATTTATAGAAAATAGAAGATTAATTACTATCGAGTAAAGTCGCAGTGGTCATGTTAGAATCATGGTTTTTGAAGAGAATCGTTTCTCGCGACCTGCATGTAGATTTTTCCCAGGATTCGTCCTGCTTCCCCGGACCTGAACGCGGGTGACCGCATCTTCTCCCTATCAGTTCTCTAACGGTAAAACAGCCGACCATTACATTTGCGTACGCGAGGCCCTCGCCGACTAACGGAGTTAATTAAAATCGTTAAGGATGGCTCGTCCCTTACAAGGATCGTCTGGCACGAGTTCGGCGAACGTACCGTGGTTACTAGCTTGCTACCACACAAAAATGGCGGCGTGTTGTGGTTTGATCTTTAGGAATCCCATGTCCGATGTTAATTAACGTCGAGTAGGGATTCGAAAAAAGTACTTTGTTATTAAGCTCGTATGAATGCAAGCGTTACGATCGTGAATAAGAGCTGAAGTGCGGCTGATAAACGGCCGATGAAATAATGCTGTACGCACCTGCGAATATTATCAATCTTTTCTATGAGAAACCGTCGCTGTTGAAACAAAATATTGACAGATTTATACGGCGATAATTATCGCGACCATTATCTCTGCAATCATTTAAATTCCATCCAGCATTCTGCATGAATTTACTGATTGTCTTATATGTATACAACATTCGATACAAGCGTAAAAAATCTGCTACATCTATGAATTGCTATATGCTCTTTCAGATTTTAAAATTTCGCATTTGAAGATTTTAGTATCGTTTCATTTTTTATTTAAAAAATTATTTTTTTACGAATATAATTAGAAAAGCTGTAACGATATGAGATTACACTTTTCAAAATATCTACAATTTCAAGTTCTATTATTTATTATTTCTAAATTCTTTCTGAATTCTCTCTCTCTCTCTCTGTCTCTCTCTCTCTCAATTGTTTAAACTCTTGGATTTTTCTAAATTTTGCTTATATTTTCTCCCTGCGTTATATTGCGACGTTTCATTCTCAAACGATAATTTCGATAATTTCGTAGATAATTTCGTAGATAATTTCGTACATATATTGGTACGGGCATTACTTGCTTTAGAGGAAGGATAATATTTTGCGTCTTATCTATTTTGGAGGAATCATGAGCTCGAAATAGGATTTCGTCGTATTGTCGGCCGATGGACTCTCAAGTGCTGACGTTCGTTGCGTTTAAACAAATAATGGGATAAATTCAGCCGATCCGTGACGATTATAACATCAAACTCTATATCAAGCGCACTTACGCCAGTGAATCTTCCGAAAATAATTGCGCGTTGCCGAAATAATGCTCGACGGAAAATCTCCTTGACTTCGCGGAAGTTGAGCTTTAAGAGCCAAGTGCGTAAATCGTGAATCTATTTCATCCACTTATTTGACTATTAAAGTATTACGTACTCTCTTTATACATGACCGTTCTCCATTTGATTTTAATCTTTGATTTTAACATCATCCACGAGGAATATTATATAGCTAACGAATGACGAGAGAAATATTTATGATTCTTTGTAAACGTGTCTTTGAATTTAAAATGCGACTAATAAGAATACATAGAACAGAGGAAATTTATCTTTATTCCGTTTCACAAAATATTTGTAATTTTTCATAATATATAAATTTTTCGTTCTATATTTTCTTACTTTGTTATTTTATTACATAGACAATTGTTCATTAGTCACTATCACTACCTCAGTTTCGAATCACAGATTCGCAAAGGATATCGCCCGATTCTCTAGATTTGATAACGGCTTATTAATAACCGCGCGCGCAGTAGGCATTTTTCTTTTCGTGGCATTCACTTTCACTCCCGACTTTAAAAAGCAGGAAGTAGACGAAAGAAGAGACGCTCGCGACCGGTTTCGCCTTCGGTCTTCGGCAGGATCTCCGTGCCGTCGGCATTGTAATAGATGCTCATATAAGGCGCTGTCAGGAAGTGGGCCATTCTCTCATTCATTCTGCCTCTATTTACCTTTTAGTCGCTTCGTAAAGACGATTATTCCTGCGAGTCCGAGAGATGGTGGCGTTTATCCTGTAACATCATTTTTATACATTTCATTTTTTTTCCTCTTTTTTTCTCTGGCAATCATCTGAATAGCATTATTAACGGTAATATCATTCGAAACATTTCACGATTTATTTTTATTTAATACGCGAATGTTCTTCCTTTTCGTTACCAAATACGAATAGTGAAAACGAAGGCGTGCATGTCGTAATTAATCAATCGACTAAAGAAATCTATGTATCGAAGTTATGTCGTAATTTATATCGTATGATATATTGAATTAAATTTTTATCATTCACTCCTCCCTTCTCCTTTTTCTTTATTTTTCACTTTCAATATATTAACTTTTTCATCTTTCATAAAATCTTGAAAATTTCAAAAGCATTATTTATTTATTTATTTTTTATTATATCTCGAGATAAATTGTTTTGTTTTACGCGCCGAGATAAAACTCCAAATGAACGGCTTTAGCATTCCCAATAAAAGAAAGAAAGAAAAGTGTCGCACGGTAGCAATTAGTGGACACGTAAGTGGTTGCCTCCGGCGATGCAAAAGGACCTAGAAAGAAGGAGTCCTGTCGAAGTGGCGAGAAGACGAGGGAGGTAGAAAGAGTTCGTGAGGCGCAGGGAAGGGGAAGGGAAGAATTTAGTTATGGTCTCCCTATCTCTTCCTCCTTTCTTCCTCGACTCTCGGTGTTGCCTACTTTAACGTTCCTCTCGTGCGCATTCGCGTTCGTCTGCCCACGCGAGGCGACCGCCCCTTTAACATCGCCGGTATTCGCCTGATTTATGAATGCCCTGGCTATATTTAACAGCGTGTTCGCCATTGAAGACATGCCTTAGGCAGAGTGCGCGAGGCAAGCTCGGCAAACGGAGAAGAGAGGAGAGACGTCACTCGCTCTCTTCGAACGGGGGAAGAAGACGGAGAAAGGGAAAGAGGGAGGCTGGGACACACAGGTACGACGAGCAAGTATGTAATCCCCGTAATGCAGGAACCTACACCATCCAGACTGCATTCAGGATGCACCGGGAAATGTCGCCCGCGAAATAGACGTCCGAAGAAGGTGGAGGTTGAAGGCTTGTTTGTCGAAATAGATGTTATTGGATTTTGACAAATGTTCCAGGATTTTCGCGTCTGACCTTGGATACTGGAGTCCGAGAATCGAAGGATTTAAGAATTGTTACGGAACAGCGGATACGCCGATATAAAGCGCACAATTATAAGTGGAACAGCTTGAAAAGAAACGAGAACATGTTCTTGCTATGGGCGTTGATGCATTCTCGTTTGAGAATGATCATTGTAATCTAAAAGGTTTATAAATTGTCGTGAAAAAACGCAATGAAACAGCCGCTTGGCAAATTAAAGGTTTTTTTTTTTTTTTTGAGATAGACATTAGCCTGTTGCTCTAATCGAGTTTAAAGATTTTGACGATTCTGGAAACGGATAATTTGAAGATTTAAGGAAAGAGAAGATTCATAAAGACCAGAAGATAAAAACTAAGTAGACTAATTATTGTTTTCTATATAAAACGATTATGTCAAGGATTAAAAATGATATGTGCGCTTAATTGCATTTTACTGCAGCCAGACATAAATTAGGGGATCTTGTGAAAGCAGGAATTCTCCGCTGTCGATTTTTGGACAGCCCCTTCTAAAAGTTAGGGAAATACCTCAGATTCCAGGAGATCGATTTACACGCCTCCACGGTATTATCGTAATCTGCATTTCGCTGATCTAATCCCAGTAATATCTCGCGCCATGGTAATTTGCATACATTAAATCGATCGCGAGACAAGGATCGAGCCCGGGCTCGACGACGAGGTTATCCTGGATTATCGAGCAACGCTATCAGGTATCTTATTAAGTATGATTTCAACAGATTGTCGCGATGTCTCGTTCGCTCGTGAAATTTCTGCCCTCTTTCCGTATTGTTCGTGTAATTTATTCTATAAATCACGTGAATTTTTTTTGTATATGATTACAAAACAAGACTCTATTCCTGTCGAATAATAACGAATACAAATATTGAACTTATTAAAACGTCTCGAACATTTTTGCCAAGAGATCAATTCCAAAGGAATTGAGAACTTTAAGTTTTTAATCTGGATTTTCGTATTCGTCGGTTGTATGTTTTTCATTTCAGTATAGATTCAACGTTTAAAATTGATTTAAAATTTAGCAGGCTGATATCCTATTTTGGATCAAATTATAATTTTATACTCCTACCACACGTATATGCAAGAAACTTATTTATCGGAAGAGACTCGTGCGCCTCGACTCAAAGTTCGTTACATACTTCCCACGCTGCTGTATCGATAATGAATCTGACCAGTGTATGCTCTTTCCTTCGGGGTAATGCCGCTTTTATCGTCCGATTTAATTTAGCGCTGATATACGACGCTGAAAAAAGATCGCGGCGTCGCCGTGCCAACGAGCTCGCAGAATGCCAATTAGTTTCGCTTGTTTTCAATACTGAGCCGTTCAATGCGTTTGCGGCTGAAAAATTCGCCTAGACAAAAATTCGATACTTTATGAGTACTTTTTCGACGCGGACTTTTCAGTGTGTCACGTCGAATTTAAATAATCACGCTAATATAGTACGATATATGATAAATTAGTCAAAGTCCCTAAAATTTGTTTCATCAATCTTTGTTACTTAAAAACATTCTTGTATCGCTTACGAAAAATTTACATCCGTAGTTTACGAAATGGCTTTCTTATGGCGATTGTCAAAATAACAATCGATCTTTTCTTCAATAATTGTATACTTGTATTTTCTTAAATTTAATTTATCTATTCACAGACTGAACCTAAAGAGTTTGAAATGCTAAAACGGTACGTCGCGTATATCAATTTAGAGTCAGTTAGTTTCATCGATCAACGCTTTGCAGTTCAATTAATAGCAAAATACGAAGTGTCGAGTCGAGAGACGAAGAAGAAGAAGAAGGGGAAACGTTCGCGGCTTATCGCGGCTTATCGCGGCTTATTCGCGGTACTCCGGGGCCCCCCTTTGCGACGTTATCCCAAGTGCATTGGTGCCATCCCAGGGCCTTGAAAGAGCTGGTTCTATCGCGATCTACATAGTTGCATAACTTGAAGCTGGGTATCGATGCTCTCGAAGGCGAGCGACCGCGCGAGCGAGATCGCGCGATGCTGCGGTCCGCGGCAGGGGAGGACGGGGAGGGCCCGGGTGAGGGCCAAGGCGTGATGAGGACGGTGCACCCAAGCCTGATGTCCGATAACGAACCCGGCACTTACTACTGCCGGAGGAACGATCTCGTTCCTTCTCCCTTGGCCGCTGGTTCCATATCCTTCTCTTTTATTCGCGCGCGCGAATCGTCGTATTTCGGACATCGCGTCACCCCGACGGACGGGCGGAGCGTGGCGTCTCTGAGAGAGCTGATCATCGTAATCGGAAGCTAATTGAAAACGCGCGTTCCTCCGAGACAGGACACGATCAATTTCACGTATAATTGGTTCCTGACGCGCGACCGCGCTGGAAAGTTCCGCGAAGATGAATTATGGCGGATATGCACCGGGGGTCCCTTCTCCCTCTCTCTC
>VBVQ01000145.1:0-85307 GCA_011636635.1 Tetramorium simillimum | reverse complement strand
TCTCAAATTGTTTAGAACTTAATTTAGAATTGAATTTACCTATTTTCAATTTACAATTATAATTTCTTCAGTTTATTTGAAATTTGAGTTGAAGTTATTTTGAAATTATTATGAAATTATAACTTAATTTACATATTCAGTTATAATAAGTTTAATTTAGACATGAACAAAACATATTGCAACTATAATCATAAATGTAGTCCAATACACAGAATTAATTTTATATACGGTCACGTTTCTCATTCAAAACGCACATAAATTCGAAAGCGCGTCGTTTGAAGGAGTCTCCATTCTCACCGGAATTCGCTGTAGGTCCACCTGTTACTTTGCCGGAATTTTTCGCAGAATTGCGGACGTACATAAAGCTACGTTCACAATTACAGTGATTTGCGGTTGCGCAACGATGCAATCTGAATCCTTCGCAAACCTATCGCAAACCTCTACGCAATTGCCATTAATCAAGCGAGTAATTCTTTTTCCGTATAACACGTCACGATAATTGAAACTACTTCATGTATCCGCCGTTAGTGATTAATTATGATTAACGGTTTATTGCGTGCTATGCCGTGACTAACATCATCAATGAATGTCAAGGCGGTCAGGAGTGATGCATTTTCCTGCAGTCCTTTTGACCTGACTTTAGCTTCCGTAAGATTTGCGTGTCCAGCTCCCGCAGATCATTCACAATCGTCGAGTTTCCTCGGCGTGAATGCGACGTCGCCGCACAAGACGATCGACAATGGCCAATTAGGGCAGGGTAGGGCAGGGCAGGGCAGGGCAGAGCAGAGCAGAGCAGAGCAGAGCAAAGCAGAGCAGTGCAGAGCAGAGCAGGCACGTCTTTTGGACAACTGTTACGCTTTCACAATATGGCCACTAGCAGCAGCTGTGCCTCGGAAGCACCTTTTCCTCCGCGGTGGCTATGCCGCGCGCACTTTCGTCTCATACGTGAAAAGACGTCGAACCTTATAGAATATTTGGGATCGGATTGGGCTAGGTCGGGCAAGGACTACGCGCTGCCAGCTGTCGTATCTCCCTTTCTTTATTCAGTCACTTTACTCGACGTAGATGCTTCAACTTGTATTTATTCGCTGTACTTTCCAAACACTGAGTAACAAGTGTTCATTTAACTTTGCCTTCCAGCTGTTCCTTCACTTCTTTATATAATCAATCGCGTCGTGTAACGATTTTATGGTTGAATTTTATTATTAAGTAATATGATACTTGGAATAGATCGTCCACTTTTCCTGAAGGCTTTTTCATGTCAGCAGAGTGCAGCACTTCAACAGGTGTCTTCGAATCTGCAAATATTTTCCATTACGTTTCAAGGCTTCTAATCTTGACATAATGCACTCGAGAATTCTTGAGGTAAAGTTTCTCGAGAGAATCTTATTCGCGCTCGCGTGTGATAGTGATTTGAACCGTGTCGGGCTGAGATAGCACGCATACGCATGTCATTGTACGTTCCGTGCTTGGCACGCAATACCGATGTCGATAAAACGTGCCCTTCCCGTGAACGCGACGAGGAACACCGAGTGTTTTCGTTCCTTTCTCCGAGTTCTGCGACACGCCGATGATATTGTCTTCTCCGCCGTGTTGCGCAAACATACACGTGAACCACGTGGAGCGACTTGAGCTATTATTCGTTTTGCCGAGCGTAAAAATTACGAGCCTAGCTATTGACGTATCGCGTGACAGGAATTTCGCGTGTGCCAGAGTCTCCTATTCCTTTTCTTCTGGCTAGGTACTTTTTGACGCTTGCAATCGATCTTCTTTTATCAGATGTCAAAGCGTTAACAATGTTCAAATTATAAAGAGTCAGAAATGGGATTTTTCCATCTGTAGCTGGGAGGAGGGAGCAGAGGAGAACTATTCAATTATTTAGAAGTAATTGAATGATAAAACTTGAATCGATAAATCGATAGAGATTACAGCAATTCAATACGTCTAAGCTAAGTAAAAAGTTATAAGTGAATTATATATTTCTAAAATAATATTTTAATTGCAATTTTAAAGAAGCTCAATTTTTTTAAAAGAGAAAAACAAATTTTTCTTTCTTATATTAATTTTAATTGCCCAATAAAACTTTCTGTCGCAAACAAAAATAGTAACTGAATTAACAGCGTAATTCCAACATTGTATCTAAGCGTTCGATTAGCGCACTATTCTCCCGATTTCTCCCCCTTAAATTCATCACCTTCCACAAAGTATCGATAACAGTACCCTTCTGTTTGTAACACCGTAGAAAGCGTTTCAATGTTACACACTTGGAGGACACAGACGGCTTTCCTTATAAATCACAGTATAGTCGGACGAAGTTGCGGTTACAAACCGAGTACGGATAGGGAGAGAGAATTTTCACGAAGTAAAGGCTGTAAATCAGGCTTAATTTAGCAGGCGTATGGTCGGCATGGTTTCTCTGATCCGCGTCCACCACCAAGCCACGAAACCACTGCCAAAGTCTTTTCATAAGCTTGGTGACGTAATTTAGTGTCTTGCAGCATACATTTCTATTATAAATGTCTTTCCTATTACATACATAATTACAAATAATTACAAAATAATTGCAGAAATAAGTAAAACTAAAGTAAAGGTATTTAAAAAGAGATTAATCGAATAATATTTTGTTCCACACGTTACGGAAATAACGTCCTCTATTAAGACGTTAAGTCGATTTATTCTGAAAGATAAATGCAAAAAAGACAGCTTTATAATCTCTCTCTCTCTCTCTCTCTCTCTCTCTCTCTCTCTCTCTCTCTCTCGAGTAATTATACCTCTCGAGTAATTATGCCTTGTAACGAATTCAAGTGCCAACTTTCTTATCCATGCGGCGACTTCTTATCAAATTCAAGGCTTCATGGATCAATTTTAAACAGCCTGTTTTAATTTCTTGTTGAATTTCTTTGTAAAAAATTCGCAAAAAATTGATGCGAGAACAAATATGATTGAATAACGATACACGCCTCTCGTTACATGTTAGGCACTTTCAGTGACGAGATTTATAACACGTAGCACTCGAAGGAACATTTAAATCGCCACGTACTTTATACTCGACGTAATGCAAATGTGCATGAGAGATATCTCGTTCCGATAATTGGCATTTAAGAAAATATCTCGAGGAGAGCTTTCAGTCACACACGAACAATTTTACAATTCGCCTTTCTGACTTATTCCGCGGCGGCAGCGCCGGCGGTACCGGGATGCAAAATTTCTTTTCCGTTCAGCGCGCATACGAAGTAACGGGAGAAAGAAAGAGCGTGCGCGCGGCCGGTTATACTAATTTCACTGAATCAGCACTCGAGATAAACTACTCGCGCGAGCAATGATTTATGGCTGCTCCTAAACAAATTATGTAGATCGCGGTATTTGATTAGTGGCGAACGCGGAGTGCGATTCCATATAGGCCTTCGCCTACATGGTGCTGATAAAGCAACGCCTTTGCTCCTTTAACATCTGAAATTTATTCGAATCTCCTTGGCTTTTGTTTCGCGAGATCCCTTCGCGGTTATCTTCCTCTCTCGAATTCACCTGGTGTTCTTATACAATGACATCACGAGCGATGTTATCTTGCGTGCACGCGGACGTAGTTTCACATTCTTGACGTATACTACGAGTTACATGTGGAGTATTTGAATGGCTATTATTACCAATTATCGTGAAATATTTTTTTATTTTCGATAATAAATTTGAAGATCATTTAATATTTCTTTTATGTTTAATATGCGTAATTCGTTCTCAGAATCTCTTTCTTGAAAATAATTGCTACATTTATTAAAGCAAAATTTAATACTCTTATGATACTTTTTGATATCGGAATTTAATTGGAAAAGTTACTTATATTTTTAAATGAAGAGTAGCTCCAAATTATAATGTATTTCACGAAAAATATCCCAAAAGTCGTTCTACTTGCAATTTTAATGAACCTAGTTCCTCATCACGCACATAGTGGTTGAGGCAAGTAGTAAAGGGAATGTCGTGTCTTTATCGTGGCTGGTGTACCACCATTGACCCCGCCGCTTTAATAAAGCAGCGGGTTTTCGACTCGATCTGTCTGGACACGCCCAGTGATCCTTTCACGCTCCTTTTCCATCTCCCCGTCGCTCCCCGCCAGTCTATCTCTCTCTTTCTCTTTCTCCTTTTCATTCTCCTTCGATCTCCGGTCGGCGCGCGCGAAACAAATTTCGATCATACTTCTACTTCGTCCAGGAGAAGATACCGCCGACACGCAGCCGCCGGGGATCTTCGGAACGCACGAAGTTCCGAAGTAATTAAACAGGTATAGTTTAGGTCGCTTTGCGAAAAAAAAAGATTATACACTTCGCCTTAAACTCGTCGGCCGAGAAGAATCGTACCGGGGTGGCTTGAGTATCTCTCACATCATTAAAATATATAATTCCAATAAAAAAATAACTGGTAATAAATTAATATTGAGTGCAAATAATTATCGGATAAACATACGTACCATTTAATTTTTATTTCAATCGTTATATTATAAGTACTTGATAAGTATTTGAATAATTTGATTTTTTTTAATACATTAAACTTATTATCTTGCTTAGTTATTTTGTTCTACTGTTTTTATATAAGTATAAGAAAATTCTTTATACAATAGAATATTTAAGTAACACACGGAATATCTAAGCAATGCATATTAAATATTATCAAATAACTGTTTTTTTTTAATATTATTTTCTCTATACTTTTTCTCTATATTATCCGAATTACCGTGAAATTTTCTTCAGAAAATTTTATGAAAGTTCTCTCGAAGAGGTTTCGAAGCCTCTGAATTGTTTGCTATTCTTATGAGCAATACCTAAATGCGCAAGTTTCCCCAATTTCTCTTTGCTTTTTCACGATCTAAATCGCCATCAAATATTTCACCGTTCTGTCGGCGATGCATTTAGAACTACAACTACGAGCCATTGTGGTAAATAAAAAAAAGGGAGAGAAACTGGACTCGCTTTGAAAGAAGAATAGAAGGTCCGAATCGTTCGAGGAAAGCGAGGACAAAATATTCTGAGCGCGCTCCGCTGAGATAGAGACCTGCAATCACTGTTTGAATCTTTGCCAAATATCGCCGCCATTCTAACCCCCTAACGATTCCTCACGGTCCAAACACTCCGACTTCTTCCTTCTTCGAGGCTTTGGCTTGTCGCTAATAATTGCGCGCCTTAATGGGTCGTAGTTATTACGGAAAGTTAGTTAAACATCTATATAAATACGCTTATGCTGTATTTGGGTCAAACAGTCGAACATCGTGAACTATTGTTCTTCTGACTTTGATCATTTGAAAATTGAGAGAATAACAACTTATAACATATATTTTATTCTAGTGATTCTATATCTTCTTTGCGAATAGAAAGATGGAAAGTAGATATTTTTACATAAAATTACCAAAATTGCGATGGCTTATTCTTTTTTTTACAAAACAATAGCAGTACGCAAAGACGTAAGTTTATATCAATTCGATTTAAGTTCGATTATTAACATTCAAATGATCTCGTCTGCTTCGATAAATCGATTTAGAAATAAAGAAGATTGCATTGGGAAGACTATTTCAAGAAAATTGTTTTACCCTTCTTTCCTTGTGCAACTTGCACTTTCTATTGAATAGTAGACAAGAAATCTAGAATCATACGGCGTAATAATAATACGTAATATTATGAAATCACGAAATTATTGGGAATAATCCGTATTGCCGTAGTACTAGTGTCTGATATCTGTTCATCGACACAACAGTAACTATAATATTCTTGCAATATGAATTTCATCTGTCTTAACGATTTAACATCACAGTAATATTTTGTTCACGTTACTTTATCTCATTATCAGATACTGAATGCTTGCTAAAACTTTATTCTTTCAAACTTTTGAAGATTGTAGGCGGATAAAGAATTCATAGAAAGCATTCGTAGAAAACAAACGAGAGAAATAAAACGAGACAAGTGCACGAACCATTAAATACAGGATCACATGCGAGAGAATTATACGTGGTATTTGTCACATTTCTCATGAAAAATGACCACACAAGTTATTGTCGATATAAGTTATCGGTGTGATTGTAATAAGACATCGGGAAAATGTAACATTAAGAAAGGTGGGTGGCACAAGCGACACGTGCGTACACGTATGACGCACAACGAACAGACTACTTAAAGCGCCTGTTCCGCAAGAAACACACACCGTGGGGCCTCCCGGTGCTGCACCGTTACGTAACGTTCCGGTAGGGCGTGTTCTCACTGATAAATTCCATAACGATCCGAGTATGCGATAATTACAATTCGTGATCGAAAGATCAACTGCGGGGAACGACTCGTCGATCAAGCTCAAGCGGTCGAAAAAAGAAAACGGAATCCGGCAGAAAAAGTTGCGTTACCGAGTCGCATTAATTTGAGAAATAAGGCTGGATCGATAATTTCGCATCGACTTCTTAACGAAATCCCCGGACAATATCCGTGTGCACCGATCTTGAGCGTAACAAAATATCGCGATCGCATCTTGCAATTAAGTTTCTGGACAACTTGTAATATCATAAATATTTCAAAGAAAAAGCATAATTGATTGAATTTTATACTTTATTGTTACGAATTTCACTTTTTATAAATTGGATAGCTTGAAGAATTGCCATATCGTACATCGTATCTAATTGCGATATCGTATCTTTTACTTTTTATTCCTCATGCAACTTTTGGATTAATTGATAATATGACTTACATTGATGTATACATGTTTCGTTATTTTTATATTATTTGATACGCGTTATGTTATAATTTATTTAAATTTTACAAATTCAATTTAGATTGAAAAGAATTCTATAAAGAAATTAAATAAAATTATATCTAATTTCATTAAAATTTGTTTTTTTTTAATCTTATCATTTGTAGCAATTTATTAAAACTAACCTATTTGCATTTTTTATTACATATCCTGTTGAATTATTGGAAAGTATCGATTTTTAGCTGTGATAATATTTGTCATATTGTTTTTAAATTGGATTTCCCCAGTATCACTAAATCGAAAGAAAGTTAATTTTCTTACGACCTATTTTAACATCAAGGAACTTCAATCTGCCGAACATTATGTTACGGTTGTGGTTAAAAAATAATGAAATGTGGTACAGCATGTTCAATATAAATACCATATGTTGGCCAATTTCTTGTGGAGAAGCCGAATAATTTGACATATATGTCAACGACACACACACACACAGTTATTCAATCATCGATGCTTATATAATAAGAAATATCATATACATCGGAGAATAATTGCAAAATTTAGATATCATTGCGTGTATATAACTCTTAAATATTCGAGACTTTATCTAAGCTTATGTAGACCTATTGATCATTGATTGGATATAATTATCGTCTCTAAAGCCCTCTAAACGGTGAGCGTTTCTATCATAAATCTAAGATTTCATATATGCTTGCTCATTACGAGTTGCGTCAGCTTATTATTAAATGAAATCCAAGTTTTCGGTAGCCGTTTAACGTGAGTAAGCACGCGTGACAGCCGTGCACTCCGCGACTGACCCACAAAGCCGGACTTTCAAGTATCTCCAGTGAAATAATTCCAATAATTCCAGTTGGTCGACATGCGTTCTATTTCGGTCCATTTAAATTCACCGTGACAATCTAGTTATACTTGTATCGCTGATCTGTCAATTATGTAATTACGTCGCGCAAATATATGGCATGTTATTCTTGCAAGCAAGGTATTTTGAAGAATTTATCTGTTTTAAATTACTAGATTATACACATAAAATCTAAATATTTTATCGATCGTCACAAATCTTAGCTATTTATTCTGAAAATATTCCAACCAGTCATTTTTAAATAAGATTAATATTGTTTAAAACTGAACATAGACAGAAAAATAATACAAAAGTATAGCGGTATGAGAGAATGTTATTTTATAAAATAAAACTATTAGAAACTGTATGTACATTCTTATGGAATACTATCACAGTGAGGAATGTTATTTCGTTTTAAAGATCCCGGCGAAATATACGATATTCGTGTCTTTCTGCCAGTCCCTTTATGTGGCGATAATGGCTGTCCACATACCATTCGGCGCGATTTATAAAGCAACCGAGTAAATTTGCTTGTTAAGTAGACTTGGCAAATAATGTGGCCAGAAAATTTATCCGTCCGTTTTACATATTCCGTTTAATCTAGCGGTCAGATGATAAATTGTCTGTCTGGTTAATTTATTCAGCACATAATTTTTTATGTCTTCATCTCTTTCAAATTATATGTCTCTAATAATGTTAATGTTCCTTTTCAAGAGCAGGAAAGGTGAGAGAATTTAAATCTTATTCTACGACTAAAAAAATATTAAAAATCCCCACGATGCCTATTTCACAGAGGGCATATTTTATAAATAATATAAGGATACTTTTTTAATATCACAAATACGATGCAAGTGTAAATAAATGTAAATCAATTGTAACAAAGTTATCGAAATTAGACTTACTTACATTATTTATGAAATAAAAGCGAATCGCGTGCCTCATTCAATTCGGAAAAGATGAATGACGAATCGAATGATGGTTCGCTTCTAGCTATTCACGAAATTCTATCGATCACACGCTCTCCGTCATCGTATTCTTACATCGTTCCCTGTTACACTGTGTACTCTATCTTTATTACGTTTACCTTTACTCTTAACCATAATGGGATAACGAGTTTATTGCCGAGTGGCGGATCGATTCAATCGCCGCACGCCGCGATAATGCACGTTGCCGGAGCGGTATACACCTTATTAGACATATTTTATCATCTTGCGCGCTGACTTTCACGTTTCGTGCAGAAAAACAATTATTTCGCTATCGCGCGGCCACGACCATTTCCTACGCTTCGTATCTCGGCCGCGCCACCGAGTTTTACGTTGTTCATTTCGTACCCGATAAGTCTTCCCTTTCCACTTTTCCCACATCGACTTCTTCGTGCCGCGGCGCAGGAAGAGGAACGCTAAACACCTGTGTTCACACCAACGGTGCCTCCTAAGTGGATGTATCGACCTACCTCGAGAAAAGAGCGAGAGGCCGCGGTCTCTGCGAGTCCCCCGAGCACTAACTTGAGCGTTTATTAGCGCCGGAGCCTAAATATGAACAGGTGGCCTATACCTTGTTTGACTACGAATTGCCGGTTGTCGATGTTAATAATTGGAAGTAGCTCGCACTCGGAATGCGCGCTTACACGTACGTATGCATGCACTCATTAGAAAATTTCATGGTGTTTTCAGTCAATTCGCATAATTTTGAAAAAATGGTAGCGACGGGAATTCTTTGAAAAATTTCGCGGATTTGAATTATCGATCAAAATCCACGTTATTTTTAGAAGAAAAAAAAATAGAATAGACTAAGACATGGAATAGATGTCAAAATTGATCTTTTACAAGAAATAGATAAATTTTGTTCAGTCGAGCAGCACAATCTCAAATCTCGCGATTCTGATTGATTCTACTAATTCTCTCCAAATTCCCCGTTTTCTCGCGCGAGCTAGACGCTCGCAGTTCGCCGAAATTCCCGAAGAATTGTGCGCGTTCGACGATGAGAATAGGCCTGGTTGCCGGCACGTGAACGCCGACGACGGAAGCACCGTTAAACGACGGTACTATTATTGGAGCGCGGGTGGAATTACGTTACGCTTGTCTTTTATTAGCCGACGGTCGTAGCCTCGCCTTTGCCGCTTCTCACGGCTTCTTCCTACTTGAGTCCGTCGCGAGGCGAGACTCCTGCGGGATGACTAAAGTCTGCCCGCTCTCTTTGGCACCGTTCCAGGACTACTCTCCGCTGAGAGATAGATTTTATCCGTGCTCTCCCTTTCGCTCTGTCTCGCTCTATTCTTCTATTTCTATCTCCCTCTGTCTTTCTTTCCAGTCTTGGCACAACCTTGGCCAAGCAGGTACTGCTGTCATTGCCACTTGGAGTGAACTATCTCGGCAGAGATCTTTTTTCGTCGAAATACTTCATCAGAAACGAAATGCCTGAATTGTGTCCGCTTCTAAACTTCTCAGAGTATAAAATAGCCTACGTTTGATACTTTTGATTAATGTTCATTTGTGGTTGGCATAAATGCAATATTCTGAGAGAAATATATTCGATTATATTCCCATGATTTGACTTTTTTGCATTTTCGAAAAATTAATGTAAAGCACGTACGTGCCTAATTATATGTCTATATAAAAAATATTATTTTTCAATAAATCGAAAACTTTCGGAATAGTTAATTGGTGCATTCGCTGTAACGGAGGTTTCGATCATGTTTCAACGTAGATCATAAGAGATTTTCATCGCCGCTAGGATAATATCAGCATCATGTAATTATCGATAACTGGAACGTTGGTTGCAATAAAGTGCAAAGTGCTTGAGAACCATGCTTTTTTCGTAGTGTTGCAAATGTTAACCGCTACAAATCATAGATGGAAGGAAAGACGCTAATTTTATTGTGTATCATTATAATTTTCATGGGCAAATCTCTCTAAAGCATTAATCTTTCGAATCTTTGTTAGAAATCACAAATTAGAAATGTATGAATACTCAGCCAATATGGATATATAATCACGAGCGTTACAAAGAAAGAAAATAAGAGAATTAAAATTTTGTAATGAATTTTACAACAAACATTTTGCCAGCACTTATAAGATGTGTGAGAAATTAACTTTCTAATAAGACTATACAATAATTATTTCTTAGAAACTTTTATTTAGTTACATATTATGACAAAAATTAAATAAATATTATAAATACATTTTAAATTACCTGGATTATAAAAGTTCTTGAGTGAGAAATTATATAAAAAGTGCTTCGAAATGTATTTATAACTGTAATTTTAACTGTTAGTATCATTGCGAACAAAATCGTATAATATAAAAATTTAATTTTTTGTCTTTATTATTGAATTATGTAACATTGAAGTTTAAAGAATTGACAGGTGCAGTAAATCTATCATTTGCTATCAGTCGGTATCAAATGTTTCAATAGGCCTCTCTTTTTTTTTGTACTTCCGCCAAATGTTCAGACCTTCAATTCTTTAATTATCGAAGCGCAAAGAGAAATCACAAATAGTAGTAAAAATATTATTATCTACCACGCGTGTATATAGCCACTCGTGTATACACCTTATGGTCGGCATGGCGCGCGGCAGGATTTATGGCATCGGCACGACTCGCTTGCGAACGAAAATGCGAGTGGAAAGTGGTCTTTTGCCGCGCGGAACGACTCGTAAAATTCTAATCTCGCATTATCTCTTGGCGGCGTACGTTCTCCTTGCATATTTCGCGTTAACCGCATTATACCTCGCGCGCAGCAGCGGCGGCGAGCACGATGGTGGCGGGTCGAGAAATCTAACGTAGGGGAAAGTACGACATAACGAATCGCGCGCCGGGTGAACTGTTGCGGAGTCGTTCGCAGCGCGCGCGCGCGCGCACCGGCTTGTCGGCATTCGGTATCGCTAGGATTTACGCTGACCTCATTCCACCGTCCTAAATACGTTGTGCAAAGTAACACCGCGTTCGCGAGGCGAATAGACTACTCTAGACACGCTAGACGCGAATCGGGAATCGGAGCGACGAGCGCGAACGAGTGGAACGGAGCCAGACCGATCGACCTGAGACTTGAGAGAATCGCCGTCAGTGATATATGAATTAAATTAATTAAATAAAGAACGACGAATTGGTCAAGCTGCACGCGCGTATCTCGCTCAATGACACGCGAATATCTCGATAAATAGAATTAACCGGTTGACTCTGTCGTTCAGATACGCTCGGATAAACGTCATGAAATTGAAACTTAAGTCAAGTAGATTAAGAATATAAAGTCTCAGTATTATTCTCTCAATCGTTTTGGAAATTAATAAAAGATTGCAGGATAAAAGATAATTTTATTAGTTCGTGTCGTATTTCAGATTGACGGTTTCTACTTGAAGTAACAAAATAACCATCGAGATGTGGAATCGCGTGTCGTGGGAGTGACGCGCCACGAGGTGTCTTTAAAATTGACTTGTCCCGGGAGAAAGTCGCCTTTTCCATTCGCCGCTCGCCGTCTTTTCCAATTCTCGTCGATTACGCGCCGCTGAGAATTGCACAATCGGTATCGGACGATTTGCGGCCCCCTCGGAGAAAAGAGGGAGACATAAGAAACGGCGAATCGAAGCTGCGATGCGGATCGGAATCGGAACGGGATCGTTCAGTGGATACCTGTTTTTTCTTCCCCGAGTTCTTCCCGCCAATATCTTTTAGCCAGACGATTATCTTTGTATTTTAACGTCGAGATATTGCATCCTAGCAGATTAGATATGCAGGTTCGACAGGTTTAACCCGAAATTAAATGCACTATCTTTCTTAACATCTCGACGTGTGTCAATTTGGAGGTCCGGCACGGTGTTTGAGAAATGTACTTAACACTTCTTCTCGAAACGCTACCAGCACGATATTTTGTTTTAACGTCTCCTTGACGTACAATTATTCTCGGAGAAGTTTCGGACCACGCGATACGTCGAGCGAGTCTTGAGTCGCGATAAAGTCACGAGTGTGCCGCGATACCGGTATCTGCGCGCGATGTTTCGTAATGAATCGGCTTAATTAAAATGGAGATTGCCAAATGAAGATCTCGTCAAATGTCTATCTTTATCCGAGCGGCTTCACATTCAGCAGATTAGGCCTGAATTCGCTTCAATAATACGGCTGATGAACCGAACCGAAGTTTCTGCGTTCCACCTCGATGTCGTACTCGGAATTTCGTATTTGGCGAGGATATCTTCGAGAGGCATCGAGGCGTTCCGCACGATCGGCAGGACGATTTCTGGGATCTGCCCCGCAGCTTTTCGCATCAGCGACTCCCGAGAGCATAGCTATGCCGAATAATTGAATTGAGAATTGCAGCGCCAGTCGTGAGAGATTCAACGCGATTCGGCCGCTATTATATAATTAAAATAGAATTGCTTAGAACGAGGCAAACTGATTGCGAGTAAAACAGAGAAGATAATGAATTTTGAACGAAATTTGGTATTTCTTCTCACATGTAATGCTCAACACACTCTTTGATTTTGAAATCTAATTTCTAAATACAAAATTTCTCTTTAGGAGAACATTAAATGTTTTAACCGCAAATATTTAAAATAATTAATCCCAATGAAAACTAGAATACTCGAAGAATCCACGTCATACCTTTTAAACATAATTGACTAGTAAAATAATGTTATTGACTTTTATGACCTAGAACGGATGAATTCAGATATGAATATTAACAAAGGATGGAACTTTGTCTGTGCGCTCGTTAATTATTCTATATTACGATAATTTTATACAATATTCATACAATTTCGCATAAAACGCATAAAGATATCATTTTCACTGAGCGTCAAAAAGTGTCAACGGTTATTCAATGGTTTCAAGATACCAGCGTGCGTCGTATGACACTATCATCTTATTATGTAACGAAAGAGCATTCCGAGTTATGTTATCTCATGTATTATCATAAAAATACATCCGTTGCACGTCAGAGAATATTTACGACTTTTTCAAACTCCAATGTCATTCATACAAAATACATACAAAAGGTCGTAATATTGATTGGCATATAAAAAGATCTCGCCTGTACTCGCACATTTCGAAGAAGCTACGACGACATTATTTTATAAGCTACGCCATTAAACGCGACATGGCCCGTGACTGATAAGTGAGTGGGTGGGGTTTGACTTAATAATCGCGACGGCTCGATGAAAGCGTCGGATTAATTATCGCCGGGATACTGCGCCGGATGTTTAGACGTTTAGGACTTCGATTGCGAACCAGCGTGCTCGCTTTCATATAAATTCCAAGAATAGGATTAACACACGTTTCAGATTCGCGCACCCGGTAAGCTTCGGATCGCACGATCCACATTTGAAATTCGTGATTAACGAAAGGACGTTTTCATTGTTGTTAAGTATTTATCATGTTTCTCACTTTCTTAAATTGTAATTTAATTTTTGTGAGTTAGAAGTATGTGATTTTTGATTCCATCAGCGTTTCGAACATTCTGAAAAAATTTTTCGATCCCCGACGATAGCAGATTCTCGCGTACGATCGGATTTCGCCTACCTGACTATCAGTCACGCTTGACACGAAGTCGCAACATTGCACTTGCATAACTACGATCGTTTGTTCCGCGTTTCCACACCACGTCGCGACGGAAGATGACGCGACTCGAAAACAGCCGCAATTCACGCGTGGCTCCTTAACGCGTCGCTTCAACGCTTTTCATTGAAATTCTTTAGCAGATCTGCGTACTAATGCCGGGCGTATATACGGTATGCAAACAGTGAGATGGAAGCGATAGAATAGCAGGAAAACTTTAAATTGCGTGAAGAAACTCTGCGAGATTTTTAACATTGTCAGTACGGCTCTTTACATAAACGTAAAGTTCCTTATATACAACTGTATACTTTGTAGAGATTCTTTAAAAAATTTAAAAACTGTTTATTGGAAAATTATCGTCTCTAACAGAAGATTTTCAATATGATCCTAGAGATTACAAAATCGAGAGTAATTATTAAAAGTTTTTGATAAAAACTTTTATCGGGGATTATCTTCAAGAATAAACGTTTTAAATATTCATTTCATTTAAATTATCTCTTTACAGACCAATGATTTACCTTTATTGTAAAATCGTATTCGGTGTGATTGAGCATGAATTGATTAAGGTCTGAAAGCTGACATCTCGAAATGCGAATTTTACAAAATTGATATGGCATTTGATTGTCCAAAATTTGTTCACGTTTGTTCATAAATAATCATTTTTTTTTGTCTATCTTGCAGAAACAAAAAATTTTACTATTAGCATCTCTACTTTCTAAAGGTGAATCAGTGGAAACTCATTGTCAATCAGCGATTATGCACTGATTGACAGTGTAAAGTATAACATTGAAAAATTCAGTGCTATACTTTACACTGACAATCAGTGTATAATCGCTGATTGACAGTGAGTTTCACTGATTCAATTTTAGAGAGTAAGTACGTCCTTTAAATTATATATAGATTCTGATTGTCCACCATTTCTCTATATTTGTCCATAAAAGCAATTATTTATGAATAAATATAGAGAAATGATGAATATAATCGGAGAATTCTTTCTCTCGTATATCATTTTAAAAAATACAGGGATGATGAAATTTTTTAATTAATTTATTTTAATTTTTTTGAAAGATGGACAAAAAATGATTTTAATCTTATCACACACACAAAATGATGGATATTTATAGGTATTTCCTTTATCTGATTATCCTAGCTCAATTAAAGCTAACGATAATCTGAGATAAAGCTATTTATAAAAAATGATCTAAAATCTATGAACATATGAGAACATCGACCACATATCTTGGTCCTATAGCCTAACCTAGGCCAATAAATTTCGCTCGATTGCCAGAGACGTTCGGTCGTTTACCTCGTCCGCGGCGCCGTTTCCTCCGAAGAATGATGCACCGTCGTGCGTCTAATTTTCATCTTTTTTTTCCCCTCCTTCATCCCCGCCTCTCGTCGGACTCGCTTAGAAGGAGACGTTGACGACCGTCACGAAAATAGAAAGCGACGCTCAGACCTGATGTCGTCGACAAGTTCGTCCGTGTTGAAACCAGCCTTTGGATTCCTCTCCTGGGATCCGTTTACTCGGCAACGACGGCGACGACGGCGACGACCCAGTCACGGAATTAGGCGATTCTTCGTCGTCCCCGTCGGGTTTCCCAACCGGGATGATCGTTAATTTTGGAGATAGCTTCAGCCAGGCTTATAGAGACTTTTGTTTCCATTGCCGCCGGCCGGCTCGCGTCAATGCGTTATATTTATACGCATCGCGTAGCGACACTTGTCAGACATTTGTCATGGCCTACCGCATGTACATTTTCATTCAGTCTTTCACGCTCATCTCGCAGATAGGATGCAGCTTGTTGAATCGAAGTCGTTGAATCGTAATCGCGCAACGTATTATGTTTGCGCAAATAGTCGTATTTCTGACGTGGCATTACAATCACATGCACGCGCGAGCGATAACGTAAGTCAAGATTGGAACTCATAATTAGTTTGAGTCGCATATACGGGACCTCGGCATTTGTCGAGGTGCGAGATTTCTGAAGACTGTTTAATGTGCGCTAGACTAGCGCACATAGATTTCTGAAGACTGTTTAATACGCGCTAGACTAGCGTTCGTTGCTAGATTGATGCGGGATTTTATTTTGGCGCCGAGATAAGAATCACGATGTTATAGCGCGTAATACGCCGTGTAATTATCGAGCGCGAGACGACGCGCGCTAATTATCAAGCACTATCCCAGTCTCTCCGATCGTTTGACGAACGAGCCTTTAATAATCCGGCTCGCGCTTTCACGAGGGAGGCGACTGCTCGCGATCTTTCTCTTTAAATTGCGGAATGTTTCCGTGCGGTCACTCGTCGCAACATAAATCTTCGAGACGCGAGTTCGATCACCTTGGACATCTGGCTGAGAAACGTCGAGGTGCTCACTAATTACGAAAAAATTCTCCTCTCTCGCTCCGTTTCTCTCTCCGGAGACGAAAGTGTCGTCGGAAGTCAGTCTTAAATATCGTGAAGTTTAGTATTACCAAACGCGTAAAATAGATGGCTAGTCGCGCGTTTCTACGAACGATACCTAAGTTTACGACAGTACAGGAGACGACGAATGGCGTGTTGTATCCATATAATACATGAATATACAATCGTGTCCATCAATATCGTACATATACGTACATGCGTATATCATTTCCTATAATTTTCATACTTTAATTATATTCTTGTGTCTGTCGATAATAATGAATTTCTAATCTAACTAAAGATATTTTTTGCTTTCGTAAATTGTTTAATATAATATTTGGTTAATTATAAGAAATACTTATTATAGTTTATAGTTGGAACGTGCGTAAGATCTATGAAAGTTGCGGATCGATAAAGGCTTTTTTTTTTTCAATCTGTTGCAGATCTTTAGAGATTTTCTACCAACATGGAAAAACACATTCCGAGCTACTGAAAGCCCAACGCAACGCTGGTGGCTGCGGATTAGGGGGACCTCTGAGATACCCGAACTCCATTATCTTGTGGCTGCGCTGCAATAAGGTACGTGCGTGGTCACGTTCTTTCGATAGATTAAACTTCGATACGTCAGCGATCGATATCACCCTACTACTGTCACCGACAGACCGTATGATGTATTGCCAAAATAACGACGGAACTATGCCCTCTGTTTGAACATACCATCGCGTTTCCCAGACCATTACTTCTTGCAATTTGTCTTTGTCAGTATATTTTATTGCTTCTGGATTCTTCCTCTCTTTGAGTGTAAATCTCATGGGCGTTTAGACAAAATAGCCGTGGAAACTAATAAATAAAGAAAAGAAGAGATATGTTCAACATATACTGATTTCCGTATATAATTTTATTTTAAGACGATATAAAATCTAGACACTATTTTCTTTGTGGATTCATGAAATAGATTAAAGTAGATGAACTTTACATTTGATTCTTTCATAAACTTTCCGTTGAATGTCATCCGAAATCTAATCATTTCCAATTTAATTGTCGCCTGAAGCGACTTTTAGTGTATTATTCATAAAATATTTTATTCATTTTATGAGGATCTCGTACATAAAATATTATGATTTTTATTAGGAACTGTAAAACTATATCATCAATCTGATAAAAATAGGTATATAATTCTGTTCGTACCCTATGTAATAATTATCATGTATAATATTATCCTCTGCTATTACTAGCCTTAGATTTTTATTATTTTCAGAATAATATTATCTTCGTAATTAAGAATCCATTTGCTGAAAATTTGAAATGTTTGCGCTCGAATTTCAGATTTTTCGACGTGACAAGAATTAATGTAATGAATAAATAATTTTTGGCTCGATCGTTGATTTAAGGAAAAAAAAAAACGTTTGCGTAATCACTGACCATAAAATGCTATCGCGTCGTGCGTAGTTAAAGTTTATTGTACTCGATATGCCACAAGATTCGCTTTATCAATGTCCTAAAAGCGTCGCGCTAATCGACGGCGCCCATATTCAGCGCGTCGATTGATAAATGTTTTATTTTACGGGTTGCGATAGAAAAATCCGAAGGACAGGAATTATCGCTAGTTACATGGCGGAAACGCGCGGGAGTATCAGTGTTAATTTGTTAATTTATCGGAGATTGCACAACTCATTTTATGTAATTTGTAGTTTGCTCGCAAGCGGTTTCGGCCTTACTCTAGGACAAGATCGGCGGGATATCGGTCATATTTCGATTCTGGATCTTGACTTGGGAATAACTATATCGCGCTCTCAGCAGCGCTGCTCGTTTTCCTTGATAAACGATAAAGTTTATCGCCTTCGAATACGGCCCGGTCTGGTTTATCGTCGCCTCCGATAGGTTGGGATAATCGATGGTGCCGCTTTCAGCGCCGCGGATACTTCGTTCCGCCTACTCTCTCGCTAAAGAAATCGCTATCCAACGCTTCTCATGGCAGAGATCACAGAAAATATCACTCGGCTAAACTAATCCAAGGAGGAAGAAACGTTAAATTAAAAGTAAAATAAGAATCCCGGTCAATAACGAGGATTATTTATAATATGGCTGTAGTACACGTACATAAAAAAAATGAGACAAAAATTATATGTAGAAAGTAGGTAGCTTACAGGCGAACGTTCCTATTAATTATAATTTCGCGCAACACATCTTTTTACCGCGCTCTATCTATTTGTTCTGATTGCCTCTCGGAATTATAGTCTTGTCAAAGTGTCACCGTTTCGCAACGAGATGTTAAATCATGCGTACTTTGAATGAACAACATTTCGAGAAAATGCAGGCTAATTACGAGACGATGATGTTGATTGCACGGCAAATTTATTGAACCTAATGTGTAATCAGCGGCGAATTCGGATAAAAACGGATAGAAACTATGATTCTAAGCTACGGTGTTACTTCATCGTAAATATTTACTGAAGTATGGCTTTAGAAGTAGCAGAGCGGAAGTATCGATCGACAGTTACTGTCACGAGAACTGTCATTTCTCCAATAGCACTTTCCGCATTATTAATTTATCCGCGGTTCTGCTACGCCGACTTGCTCATAAATAGGAAAGCAAATTAGGAAATACACTTTCTGACAATAAATACTGATCTCAAAATGGACTGCAACTATGCAAGATATCTTATTTCGATAATTGCTAGATCGGTTGTTTTGTGAAATTCACGCTCCATAGAAACATAAATATATACGCGCGATATGCACGATATTGAGATTTTTATCAATTATCACTTTCTGCGATTAATTAAATATCTCAAAAATGTTCTCTCTATTTACGTAACAAGAAAATCTTGATGTAATTGTTCACGT
This sequence comes from Tetramorium simillimum, assembly GCA_011636635.1. NCBI lineage: Eukaryota > Metazoa > Arthropoda > Insecta > Hymenoptera > Formicidae > Tetramorium > Tetramorium simillimum. Next base: position 65,939 of record VBVQ01000145.1, on the reverse strand, counting down.
TTATCCTCTCACGGTCAAATTTAGTTTTTTTTTTTTTTACGTAATCTAAAAGGCACGAGAGATTCACGGATGCATACGACGTCGTTTCGCAGTTAAACTACCGAATTTACGAAGATTTACGCGACACGTTCGGGCCTTAATTAATCCACGAATCGATTAACCTTCGTCTGACGTTCGAGCGAGACTCGCCGAGTCTAGTCGTAAAAGTAAAAGCACAGCGAAGCCGGTGTATGCTAATACGCGGCCGTTTCATTCGCGATGTCAAAAAATCGCGAGGCCGTCTGACACAAATACCGCCGTATCCTAAATACCGCGAAACGATCGGTACCCAGCACGATTTCGAAATCGGAAGTCGATCCCTCGGCAACCTTGTCTGTGTACCGGTGTCCGTACTAACGGCCATTTGAAGAATTTCTTCAGCCTTACGTTACCGCAGATCTGTGGTCTAAGACTTTCCCCGAGAGCGGCGGCGTTAAGTAACGGCGCGCTCTCGAGAGTAAGATCCCGTTCACACCATATTTCTCAATCAGGTGGACTATGCCGTATTGTAACGTACTCGGGAATGAATGGAGTTATACTATATTTCGCAGTACATATTCTGGTCACTTAAAACCTTCTCATGCGATTTCATCATGCTTTTACCGTCTGTATACGATAACAATAGATATACTATTTTATCATTTGATAAAATATACAATTTAAATCAATTTCAATTTCGTTCAGTAACTTCCGAATTTTTGTCTCACTCTAATTTAATTTTCGACGAATTTGAACTTCTTCAAAAGTCTAGTTTCTCATATCTTTTTACGCATAATTCACAGAAAATTACTTTAATTTAAATTAACCAAATAACCAAAGAGTAAATATAAAGTATATTAGATAAATTATGTGATGTTAAACAAATATTTATTAATTGGGCATAATTAAATCTCGCACATGGAGAAATATATTTTCTACAAATTCATTGAAAGAACAGAGGGAAAGAGACAGATAGAGATGATAGTGTAAGAAAGGCTTAATATAGCTCATACGTCACTATTTTGTGCATGGATCACTGGCTACGTTTCGCGAGCAGCTGCACTGGAATGCCAGATTTTTCTGCCGTATTGCAAATACCTCCCTCCTTGCTACCTTTCCATCGATCCTTTGCAACCAGACTTGCACACACGTGAGCGTACGTACGAACGCATACAGTATCGCGCGGACGAACTTCCGCCCCTTTTCCATTGGGCGCTGGAGAGTGAGAGGCGATACGATTTGCTTTTCCCGTTATCGGCTGCAACCGCCACCTTTGATAGAGTGGATCGATTAAGTTCTCTCGCGTGATCGAGGATCTCGGTGCCTGGACTAGTTACAAAATTGCGAAACAATGAGCGACGGTAACCGAGATTCTAAGATATGCATATAAAATGAATATAAAGTTACGAATAATAGCGAGTGAAAAATGAAAAAAGACATGAATAGGGATAGCAAGAGACATTGGTAAAATCATATCGAAATAAATTTGGAATAACGATGTTGTTTTTTGACAGATTTCCTTGCGCCGAAATCGTCGGCTAAAATCGCACGTTGTCGTCAACAATGTCGGAACATCCCACAAACCATTCATGAATTCCTTATCATTTCTGCGCCACATCCATGACATATAAATAGCCCTCTACCAAAATTATCTGCGTTTTACCACACCGGTTATAATTTAGAAATCACGACGGTTGTCATGTCACTCGGTCATTACGTCTCGATTTCCGTCCTTGCGGTCGTCTCCGGTTTTATTAATAAATGTCTCTCGTGCGCCGCACGTGTTATCCCATTTTACTTCCGCGATAAATCCTGCGTTCGCTCGTACGAAATAATCATTTTGCATATTTAAATGAAGCAAAATGGGCCGAGTTCAAATAAAAGTATGAGCAATTCCTGTCGAAAAGTTTTGCGAAATTTACGAATGCTAATGAGAAAATTATCTCACGCGTCGTCTCTCCCTTGCGTTTGTATATAAGTAGATCGTCGATCGATAAAAGTTCACATCCGTCAACACGGTCACGACAGTAATATAACGTTGGCAATATATGCTCTTTGTGTATGGCTCGTAACAAAAAAATTACTTGGTTATTTTAGTCTGAGAAACCAAGTGAAATTAAATACAAATGAGATTAATAAAATTATATTAGCTTTATTATAAATAGCTATATTAAGAATCGATTAATTACTATAAAATTAATAACTATCCTGGATAAAGAATAAATTCGTGAAAATTATGGTATTACATTTTGAATATTATTAGTTAACGACACTATATGTCACTTTTATGTAATAATATTAATTTATACATTATCATAATAATTATAAAATTATTACGTCCAATTAATACTCTCACATTCATAATTTTTTAATTTTAAGTTAAAAGTTAATTTTTTTAAATATTCATATATCCCTAAATCTTTGCTATTAGATCAAATTCAAATGAAGGAAACAAACACAAACAAACACGAATGAGCAATTTATTTCAAACACAAACGGCGTCAATTGATGCTTTAAATGTTCTTACATTTTTTTAGTTTATTATACAGCTTCTATACTATCCGTATATTTTTGGAAATTTAATTTTTGCATTTTAAATATTTTGCTAATAAATACATAAATACAGATATCATGCAATATCGTGAGAAATCTCATTTCTTAACATTCGTATTTTGCTGCGAGCATTTTGTTGCACCATCTCTTTTTTCTCTTGAGATATCAGAGCGCGTTTCCGTCTTGGAAATGAGAGTTTCCTGTTCGCGAAAAAGAGAAGCAAGGAGAGCCAAATTTCACGAGGGCACGAAAGCTCTCGAGTTTGGAACGAGTCGCGAAAGAGAGAGTCGGAAGTGGCATCATAACGGCAAATTTATGGAACGAATATTAATTATTACGACGTGGCATAAGTTTAAATTCGCATAATCACATACATTCGCAGTTCGGTTTACCGCGCGTTTCTTTTGAAGTTTGCCGGATGTACGTGTCTTGGTAGCACTTCGTTAGATGGAGAAGGATTTGTGAGAACGGCATAAATCTGAGATATGCTATCACGTTGACTGTATGGCTCGATTTTTCTGTCATCCATCGCGATTAGTGCTGTCATGATGGGGATACCCATTCTGAACTGAAACATTGATTCAGAACAGATATAGGTCTGGCGCGGAGTCGTTAACGCAGCAATCTCGTTTTACAAGTCATTAAGGCTAACGAGACCGTTCGGCGATTTTTCGTCGAGAGCGATGCCCGCGATACTCGGCGAGATGCCGCATTTCGTCCGCATTGCGGATGCGAAAGCGCGGGTTCATGAAAAATCCCGGTGACGACAAGCACGCTTTATGATCGCTCGGGCCATGTTAAATTCTGCCAAGACGGGGCTATCGTGAAAATTGCCCCGGGAAAGTCGACGCGCTTAGCATATCGCCGTAAGCAGAATTTATACGAGGCGATTTTTCTAAGCACGCAGACTCGGTTGGCAACGAGAGCTTCGGCTTAGGAAGACTCGCGAAATCATTTGCAGCGCGGAGAATAGTTAATGCTAATTATTATGCTGCGCACAAATGCGCGTGTGTTTAAGTGCGCACAAATAAGCTATGTTTGTGATGTATAATGCTGTTTTAGATTAAAAATTCCTTTGAGAATTATTAGAAAAAACACAGACGTGGATATGTATTTATGTATCTAGCTTTAAATCGTTGTTTTTTATAAATATCAGCGTACAATTAAATTCAAGGATGCATAAATAAGAGTATTTAAACACAATATACTTTAGATTATTTTTTATTAGTCTACAGTTTATTATTTTAATTAATTCTGTGCTTCTTTTTATTTCATTGCATTAATCATCGCTATTTTAGCGGCAGAAAAATATGTTTATGACAAGAAACGTAAACATATTGAAAAAATTCAAAGCCAGCACCAGTTTTTTAAATATATATAACGTTATTAACTTTCAGATATGATTAAATCATCCTCATGTTATATTATTGTTTGCCTTAGCTGTTTATGAAATTATTTTTATGTACTGATAATTTTGCATTGAATTCTTATCCAGCGATTCGTTTGGTTTTTTTCTCACCTGGGAAGTTCAACACGTTTGCAATACTGTAAGCATGCACGTTTTCGCCTACGTCTAAACGTCACGCTTGATCTTTATTCTATAATGTAACGTTATAAATATGTAACTAAAGCGTAACCAGAACAAAAAGTTACACTTCAGTATTGCGAATACGTGTGTTTTTGCATTCATTAGCATTGAATCATTAACGTTGAGGAAAAATACCTCCAATTTTTTTATTAGTAGCTTCTATATTGAATCCAGACGATTTTTCATAATATTTTCCGATGAAAAAAGTGAAAATGCAAACTACCTCGTGTAAATTGTTTTTCTGATGTAATTTTCTGCAAAATAATTCTCAATTTAAATTGTGTGATTTGTACGTGTTATCATTTCTTTTCAGTAAAAATTCAAAGTAATTAATTTGTTCTTGCATAATATTGTAACATATTATTTGCATAACATGTCAAGATAATATAAACATTCATCAGATTCATTAAAATCCCAAATAATTCTGACACCAAGAATTTATTATACTTTCACTATGTGTAGGTTTTATGTAAATTAATTTAAAAAATTATATTTAGCACGCTAATATTAATAGTATTTAATTAAATAATTTAACATTTATAATAAACTGAAAATTCCTCTCCTTAGCAGTCACAAAATCTGAATTGTACATTTTAAATTTAGGAGATCCTCTTTTGCATTTCGTAAAATATCATGGCAGTGTAACTTCGTTTCCGAGTTACGTTCCAGATCCTACAAGCTGTATTTTATGACTTATCGTCGCACGCAAACGCAAGTAAATTATGCAAATTCTATGGAGAATTAAACTGTACCCTCCAGATAAGGGCGTCATAAAATGGCAATTGCAGCGCCGCTGCATATACATTGAACGATCTTGGCATTGTTCAGATTATTTCCTTCGTTTAAATTATACTTTTGTAGAAACTAACGAGTTTTTTATATATATTGCATGTTCAGAAAGCACAGAATTATTTAAAAAATTAAATAAATTGAAAGTATTTTTGATATATATCAAAAGACTTCATCAATAGAATATTAAAAGATTTAATTTTATGCCTGTAATACAATTAATATAAATATTTTAATTTAATATTTTTTGTCGAATATTATTAATTTATTAATAATCTTAATGCTCAATAATTAATATTGTTATATAAACAGCGTTGAAAAAGTAAAAAAAAAAAGATTTTATATTATATCGAATACAGTAATCTGTTGGCCGACGACAGGTCATCGTTATCATTGTTAATGGAAATCGTTGCGATTTACGGCATTAAAGGATACGAGTCGAAACATGTGATTTATAAAACGTTCGCGAACCTTGAAAAAAATGAGCTTTTTATGGATAATCGCCTTACTGGCAGATACGATCGACGCGAGGTGAGCGTACGTTGAAAAATGACATCCGAGATGGCCGAAGGCGTTGTGCGCGACGAGCGTAAAATTCGTCTGACTCGAGTCGGTTCGTACAGCTACTTTCTACGCGGCCCCTTACTAGCGCTCGCCTCGTAGCGAGTTATCCGCTTCGGTACGTAGCCTCGCGTGCGTACGTGTGCGCATGCATTCCCCAGTCTCGCGTTACGCGTGTGGTGCACCCGTACGCCGAGGGCGGTCTCCAGTAGTAGCGTGCACCGGCCGCGTTATTTTTATGAATGACTCGCCGGCAACGTAATCCCGCGCGTGCAACTACGGCGTGCAGCCTCACCGACGACGCATCCGCGTCGCTCGATAGAAAGTTGAATGAATCGCGCGACCTCAACCGCGTTCAGCGATTCCGTTCTCGGTGCTACTAGAGCTCGAGAGATCGTTTGAAAATAACACTTTGTAGAATATCAATCTATAACGGAGATCTCCCGGAGTTACGCATCTCTTTTTTTATTTTAGTACTTAAGAACCTTCGTATCTCTTTGCTGCTTTAATAAACGTTTTATATATACAAATGAGATCAGATATAAATTTTTTATTTTTTTTTTTAATAAAACGTTTTCACGTTTATTTTTTTTTAATAAAACGTTTTAATTAATAAAATATTACTTGTATGATTTAAAATTTTATAAAATCATAGAAAATTCGATATTGATAAATAATCGAAATACTCTAAGGAATCTCTTTGAAGAAGGTAAAAATGTAGAGTAATTTTGATAATTTGATCGATATAATAAAAAATTTGATATATGTGTGACACGTACAGATTATATCATATTTAAAATATGTGATAAAAATTAGGTGCAGTGAAGCTTATCGAATGTGTATTTATTTCGGCGGAACGTTGTGTTCCAAGAAGAGATAGACGATCGATTCTCTGCGGCTATCAACTGACAAGACTAACTCAGTCGTTCGTGATGTTTGTTGTCCCAGGTTACACAGACTGGCGCGATAAAATCCATTTACGTTGTATCACGTTATGGAATTTAATATCTCACATGGGATGCTTCCGGAATTTTGCAGTTACCAAGAGACGGAAATATCGTACGATAAGCAAAAAATGTACATATCGATAACATGGGAGATTTTGATTTTTACCGAAAGGATTGGCAATAATACGATTTCATTCATAAATTTATCACGATATTTCTACGATTTCGCTCGAATTTAGTGCACAAGTTTCTCTTGATCAGTTAGAAGAATTTAAAAACTTTGTGACAACTAGCAAACTTTTTATATCGATTTTCCTTATCTAATGAAATTTGCATTACATCTCGATATCTGAGAATAGAAATTATTATCGATAGCCATTATACAATAATCATATAGAACTTTTGTTAAACATGCTTCATTTTGTACAATATGATACATTGCACAATAAAAGATTTCATGGGCTTTATGCGAATTGCGGAACCCATGTCAAATTACACTTTTTTTTTTTTCGAGAAATGCCATGTGTGCTCATCTATATCTCATTTGTATGGGAAAGATAATTCTGCGAGGAGAATGAGAGAAGAAAGGCGCGCTTCCTGTTATCCAGAGGACGCACCGCGATGGGAAAAGGGTCATCGAATGGCCCTGAGTTCGGGGTCATCCGTCTCGGAGGATGTCTGGACATTAATTAAAATGTGCCGCGCATCTGGCCGAGTGCTGTTTCTTTCTTCCATTCCCTCTTTTTTTTCTTTCGTCTTTCCCCTCTTCTCCCTGGTTCTATCCTTCGTGTTGCAATTTCTTCTTGCGCGGTGTATACGTGCGATCAGTCTGCGACTTTTAAAGCGCCCGGGGAGTGTCACTTGGACAGCAGCTGCTAGGTCGTCTATGTGCGAGGAGCCTATGCGACCCGAGGATGTGTCGTCATTTCCTGCCACCGACCGACCGACCACCGACCGACTGGCCGGCCGAAGCACAGCGGCGAATACGTAGTTCGCGCCTTCCTGTTCAACACTCGATAGTCGTACTGTGTCTCACAAAAACGGAGACAGTCTCACCGATGTGTTGTACATTGCAATGAAAAGAGAGACGATCACGCGGCCTTGATGTGGACGATTTTATATTTTTATCGAGATAAAATATGAACATTGGAAACGAAATAAGAATAGAGAATATATGATGAGTTACATATAGATGTTATATAAAATGGATTTGTATCTATTATCTATTAGCGGCTAGGCTGACAAAGGAAAGTTATCACTATATATGACAAAACTTATTTGATCTAATAAGTGGATACAGTATTATTATATACATAAAAATAGCTTATTGTTTCGTGAAAATAAATTGACTTAGGCCAATATCTTTTATTGCCAACAATAAAGTATAGATAAAGTCAGGGACTTTATTCCCGATTCAGTAGCAAAGAAAGGCGAAGGTCATTCAGTAAAACGTTACTTCTTGCATTTTATGCAAGTAGCTTTTTTCTTTCCTTATACGGCGCGTGATTATTTGTCATTCTCATGTTTTGTTTCTAGACAAGAATTTTATTACAACAGACAAAGGCTGAAATAATGATGATAGAGTTACTATTTTTAATATTATTTCCAAATAAAGTATCTAAAAAGGAAAATGTATATACGTATATATGTATAGTATTACAAAAAATATACATTAATACAGTGTTTATCGAAAAGATTTATCGAAAAGAATTATCATTTTCGATTTGATAGATGTGTAAACACGACTGGTACCATAATTTTTCGGCTTTCTTCAGCTTTCAGCAATAAAATCGAAGAAAAGTGATATAAACGGCAATCACAATGGCCAGCCATAATGCTCCTCTCAGCGGGACAGTCCTTAGGAATTTATTTCTCGCATCCGCGCGCCATTTCGCAGACTCCGGTCGTAACTTCTGACCTTCGTGGCGCTTACGTTAGGGAACGCGTTGAGTCAGAGCCGTTCTTAATCCTTTTCAGTCCAACAAAATTGAAGGACTCGAGTGATAAAAAGAAGATCGGATTGTCATCAACCTCGGAATAATGAAATTAAGAGTAAGAGTAACGTTTGGTTTAAGATATTCTTTTTTATTCAAAATGCTATTTGTTATACGTATAGAACTTGGAAAGAGGCTATATAGTAAACAAATAACTTTTAATTTAAAAATTATGGTTGTTAATATTTTTGTGTTGTTATGTTGTAAAAGAAAAAATTAGAAGTCTTCTTGAAGTGAACGCTCAAAGATCACAATCGCCTTTTCAATTTACCATTTGATTTATTCTGGACGTGAAGTGCGCTTATGAGAGATGTATTATTGCTTTCTTACGGTCGAGTTTCCTCGAGTCACTCTTCAAAGGAAACTTGCAGAATACATCACTCCTTGGCCCTTTGGACCAGACGGAGTCTGCCTATCGCGGTTTCGTGAAAATCATCCCGGAAGTCGCACCGCTCGTGCCTCCAATCTATACCTCAGAATCCGGGAAGCTGTCGATAGGGAAACCCGTTAAGTCAGTCGGCCGCGAAATCAAAGTCTTCCGCGCAAAGCAAACACGTTCAGAGCGAAAGTGGCATTCTCCTTTGGTCCCGAGTATTTTCCGAATCGTTTTCTTTTCGAAGCACTTCAGAAAGAAAATGACTGTGGTATTCTCCATTATTTATTATGACTTTTCTTTTTGTTTATGAGTAAAAAATGTATAATTAATATAATTATTATACAATGTATATTAAATCGTACTGAGCACAACATTAATTCTAAAAAATAAATTATTATTAAGAAAATAAAGAAAGACATTATATACCTTATATACATATTTTCAAATATTATAAACATATATTCAGTTTTTTTAACCTTAAGTATTATTTATTTTTTATCTTTATTATGAGTAACTATAAATATTTCATCCAAATTTTAAAGAATAGAAAAATTTTTTAGAAATTCTTAAAAAATTACGACTCTAAACTTTAATGATAGATATATTGGCAATAATATAAATACGGCTTTTTGAACTCAGTAGTTTCGATGATCGAAAATCTGCTGAGAATCTCCGGAGCAACGTTTAAAATTTTCGACGCGTGGAGCGTCTTTTAAAATTAGACAAGCCTCCCACGAAGTTGGTACCGTAGTGTGAATGTGCTCTTAACGTCACGAGTCTACAGTGGACGCTATTAATAAAGCAATTATAAGGGCTACGACCGCTATTGTCATTACTTAGTTACGAGCCAGTTGGCTCATAAAATTTGGACACGTCAGGGAGAATTCAAGCTAAACTGCAAAATTTACGCAACTTCGAAAATTCCTCAAATATTTTACCGTGAATATATATATATATATATATATATATATATTGAATTTTTTAACATAACAAAATATTTTCTTTAATTAAAGACTAATAATTTATTTACATTCTTGAGCGTATAAATTTTATCAGCACTGCTTTTTTAAATAGATAAGGATAGTAATAAAATTATATTTTACCGACGTTTTTTCATCTTGTCAAAACATTTCTCGACAAAACATTTGTTTCGTCGATTCGTATACTTATTTTCAGTTTATTATCAGTAAGCAGATCAACTATCCTTTGTTTTAATATCAACAAGTCAATCATTGATTTTTCTTTGGTTTCGTGAAATATAGTCTCGTGTCACATAAGGTCAGAAATCGTTCTCTCTCTCTCTCTCTCTCTCTCTCTCTCTCTCTCTCTCTCTCTGGGAGATAAGAATCGAACTAAAACTTTCCTCGAGGACATAGGCGCGATTTGGGACCGGCGTCAGCTTTTTCTGTCGTCGATTTCTCATTCTCCATCTCACTTTTTATCGGTCGCGTCTCGCATGCGGATCTGACTACGTTGGTTTTAGACGCCGCGGCACGCACGGAATTTCCGGCAACTCGACCCGAAGCGCAACGACGAATGCAGCCGCGAATGGCAGAGCGAAGAAGAACGAAAATATCGGGAGGCCGTTGTTCCTTTTGTCCGGTTGAATTCGCCGTAAGGATGAGGCGAGCGAATGATGACGCCTGACGCGCCATTACGACCGTTCGTACGCGCCTAGTGATGATACAGCCAGCGGAAGCCGCGGGAAGGATTATCCTCCAGTGACAGGGATATTACCTTCCAGACGTTCGTTAAGAGTTTTAGAAACGTTCTTGCCGAAAGCAACCTTTCGACCCCAACAACGACTATTTCCGTTTCATCCGCTAAATTCCCGGAAGTCTCAGACGGAATTAAAATGATCTTTTAATCCATGACGCTTTACGCAATAAAATGGTCTCAGAGCACGCAAGTTTTCTGACTTAATCGAATATAAAGTTTTTCTATGGTATTTTAAGAGGCAGATGGTACGACAGCTTCATTTAATAAATTCATATTTGCAAACTCTTATTTCTTTTTAGCTCTAATGAATTACAGATAAATTACCTTATTATATTCTTTCCATATTAAATTTTTTTCACAAATATAGATATGATTAATATAGAAACATTTAAAATTAAAAGATGAAAAAAACAATTATTTAACTGTATAAAGTTGAACTTATCTTTTTAAATTCACGAAAAGCGATAAATAAATTGAGTCATGAATGCATATTACGGAAAAATGAAAATATATTTATATATTTCAAATTTTATATATTATTATAAAATAATATATATTTATATATTAATAATTATTTTCTATCACGTCGTACGTTAAATCGCCTTTTATTAAACTAATAAATTATCAAATAAATAGAATAAGAGGACTGATTTACAGGCACAGTTTAGAAAAAAATTGAAAGTGTCAGTAAGTGATATCGTAATGATTCGATTACGCATTATAAAAATTTCATTTTATCTGGGATTCGCCGTTAAAAGGGAGTAAAAGAGCTATGATCTAGGAGATACGGCGCCGGATCGCCGTGTTGAAAGCATTCGGCAAATAAAAGCGCTTCAATTGCCGAGTTGAAGACGGGCGTGAACCACGTTCCTCTGTCGTCCGGTATGGCGAAAGGTGGTAAAATTAAATGGCTCTCGCAGTACGAGTAAAGCGTGGGTCTCGTTCCCGCTGAATGCCACGGACGAATGAAGTCACTAACGTCGCGTCATTAACTCGTACATCACGTCGGAAATTTATGTGCGATTTGTACGAGACGCGCCGCACGGATTTGCGCGCGCTAGCCACGTAATGGATTTTACTACTTATCGGAGGATAGGATCACTTGAGGATAGGATTCCCCTGTAATTGAGTGCGGACGATAACGCCTTCGCACGTGTACCCGGATATTCTCATCCTCCCGGCGAAAATGATCTAAGAAGGCCGCGGTGTGGTCTAAGGAAACGAACCTGAACCTGAACGTCACAGACCTAATCGGACCTAATCGGGAGCTGCGCACACATATTTTACGTTTTACTGAGATCTAACAGATATTTTACCTACCAACCTCTCATAAATTTTCTAGTATATCTAGTCGTCCTTATCGACAACGTGAACCAGCTATTTATTAGATTGTTTTGTAATACTTTTATTTCTGATTATCGGTTGCCCCGTTAGCCGACCGGTTAATTGCTATCGGCACTAGTGACTAATTAACTTTCTTTCTCTTGTTTCTGTTTTTACATAAAAAAAATCGCGATTGTAAAAAAAGACAGTAGTGGGAGTTAACGAACTATATTGGTTTGAGTGAATTTAATTGGTGATTTTTATATGAGAGTATTTTTGTTAACAATACTGGATATTGGAGTTATATATTATATACAATGTTCCTTTTGATAACAGAGTAATTTTCGCTCCTTCTTTCGATTCTTCTTAGAATCATGGTTTGACGAAGTAGGCTAGAACCCTTTCGTGTTCGTGCCCTTGTCTTATTAATGCCTTGGGTCACACTCACACATACACACTATATATATATATATATATATATATATATATACATACATATGTACTATATGTATATATTCAGACACACATATATGCATATGGCGGCTTCTCTCTGTCCCCTTCTTTTTCTACCGTGCCGCCCCTTCGATCGAGAAATTATACCCAACGGCTCTGCATCGAGAATCGCTATCGAAAATAACAAAGGACAAATGGGTCCAAACTTTGAGAACTAGAGACGACTAAAAATTATATATAAAATAAGGAAGATGATTGTACAAGATTTTAGAAAAATTTTAAAACTTAATCTATAATGATCTTCATCTAATATGCTTTGTCTACTTTCTATAATTATTTCAATTTCATTTTACATTTTAATATAAAATTTCTAAACTTAATATTACGTTTATCAACAACACAAAGTTATCTTAAGAATAAAGGCAAATAGAAGAATCGTGACAAGCAGCAGGATTTCTCTTTTTAAGACAACTTGAGACAACTTGATGAGATAGAAATTATTTCTTCTCTTTTTTTGAAAATTTTATTCGATATTGCCTGTTTTATAACCACGATAACGAACTGGTTATAATTTTATTTTTACGTATCAAATAGCATAATTAAAAAAATATGGTAAAAATATATGCCTCAAGTTTTTTATATAATCACCTTTTGATTCTTCCGTATTGTCTTATTTATTTATAGATTTATGCGTATATTCTTTTAATTTTGAAATTATGTGTATTATGATTTTGCAGTAATAAAATCGCAACTTATATACATATATACATATACATATATATGATTTAATCTTTATTACTTCTTTCTGGCATAAAAACTCACACTTCTACTTATTAAATTTCAAGAGAAATGGATGAATTATATAGAGAACAGATCTCGTGTTCTCGATGTACGCCGCTTTTTGTACCGATTGCTTTTTATTTCGTTTCCTCTTAAAGTGGTTCTTTCTTGCGGACCCGCAAAATCATCGCAAACGACCAGATTCGCACGAAAGCATGGTCGATGCCGTGGGCGTGCTCGATTTTCCACGAAAATCATTTGTCCAAATTACAGGACGAGTTTATCTCTCTTTTTCCCTTTCTCCCTTTGTGGTTCGTAACATATTATGAAAAAAAGAACTACGAAATCTGCCATATTTACGTGCCATATTATACGATTTCGCTGATTCTTGAGAAAATGTATTATCTGTTGTAAAAAGTGAAAAGGGAGATGGTCAATGACTTTTACCGGAAATTATTTCAGATTTTTCGCAAGTTCGCGTTTAACACTTATAAAAAATTATTAACAAAAAGAAGAATTATTTCTGTTCCATTTAAAAATAACAAAATGGAATACACTTATTTATTTGAAATGTCGAAGGAGGTAACTGTTCAGAATATTTTACGCTATTTCGTAGTTCTCACTCCTTTCATATTCTTCTGTATGATACGTATACATATACAAATCATAAAAAATGCTAAATGAATTGAAATTAATATTGCCTGCATCATAAGAAACGATCAGATTACACAAAAAACAGCTCGAATCGAATGAATAAACATACATTGTAACGTTGACGATGGGTAAACACGAAGAAGCTGTAACATATATATATATATAGACGAGATGATGGATGCTTTATGCGTACCTCAACGGTATGACACGGCATATCGTTATCCTTTGCCTTGTCTGGGGCAACTGAAGGAGATCGCCCGAGGATTAATGTCGGTCATCCTCCTTCTTCGGAGGCTTCGACGTTGCATCAACGTCGCGGAATTCGCGCCCGACGTGCACGTTTCGCCGTTTCGTTTTCGCCGCGAACGGCGGCGAATCGTGTCTTATCCGCGTGATCTAATCGCGTATTCCCGGTAGCACCGCCCACACGGCGACGGCCCGGGCCCGCGTTCGTATGCACGCGGTTACCGAATCCGGCCGACGGAGCCCGGGCCTTTGACTTTTTCACCTCCAGACGGGATCATTGATTTCGACGAAGGCCGCGGCGCAAAAGTGCGGAGTGGATTCGCGCGCAAGTGGATACCACGCTATTTGCGGACCTCCCGCACCTTCCTAGACTGTTGAGCAATTTTTTTTGTTTGCATCCTTATTAGCCCGTAGATTCTCACTGACACGGACTAGACTCTGGCTTGAATATTTGCGTATCAGTTAATATAAACGTTATATTTAACATTTTTAACAGCGAGAAAATGGTTACACTTAAATTCTATCTATTGTATATAACTTCTTATTATCATATGAAAGAATGTACTTAAGAATACTTATTTTAATTTTATGAAATATTGTATCTCTAAAATGAATCTCATAAATTATGAGATTTAAGATAAAAATATTCATGGATTATGAATTTGTCATATGTTTGAAACCTACTTATGAAAATAAATCCAAGTCAAATTTTTTATTCAAAGAAGAAGTATGTTTAATTGTCGTCAATTTTTTCCGCTCGATGCTCGTGTTACTAAAGTTACAAGTGCTGTCAATGATTATAAATGTCGAACAATCGTACCTCTTACCTCACATTCGACGTGAAAAAGATCGATGCCAAATTCGACACACATACATATATATATATATATATACATATATTCAATGCCACCCATGCCGATCATAAAATCTGTCATAGCATGAGCGCACACGCGGGACACGCACGCGGGCACACGTGGAATGTAGTTTGGCCACATAGTGGCGTATGTACCGTGTGGTCATCAAATACTGACTTTGGCCATCAGTTTGCGTCATCGACGGCCGCGTTTGAACGCTGTCGCGGCGCGCATGAATGAAATGGGAAGAGGAGAGCCGTATACGTATGCGTGTGAGTGCGCGCCACGTGCGTGCCACATACGCGTGTGGGCGTGTGTGTGTAGGGCGCGAGGCTCCGGCATTTAAATGGGATTTAAAGTGAACGCACTGCCGAAACGAGTTGCGGAGGTCGCGTTTTAACCGTGAACGACCGTGAGAACGACAATTCGGTTCTAGCGTTCTAGCGCTAACGGCGCGTCTTCAGTGCAAAATTATTCCTCGCACAATCGACGATTCGTATATACGTTCGAACAATTAAACATCACGAGAAAACACAGACGGTGGTACCAACAATAATAAATTAAAATTTAGAGTTGCAGGGGGGGGGATGTCCTAAAGATATGCAATTATTTTTATTATCCACAATAATTAATTAATGTGATTTTTTTCCTGATGTACTGCTTTACAAATTCTTACTAATATTATAATTTTTATCTATGAACATATATAATGTTAAATCCGTCTAATAAATGATTAACTATAGAAATTACTATTTTATCTATGTTACTCCAATATTCTAATTATTCCAATAAAGCGATAATTTTTGCTACCTGACGGGACATTAAATTTTCTTCAAGGTATATATTTTGTAAGACGCGCACCTTCGAATAGCCTCGAAGACCCGGGCGAGAAACGGACCCTAATATTATACCTGTGTGTCTTACAAGGCACGATGGCGCAAAGCAAAGTCTTAGACACTGCATACACTCTTTATTCTTTGTTTGTCGCCGGTGATATCTTTAACCAAACCTTTGCCATCCGGTTACTTTCTAATACGCACGGTTCTAATTTTGGACGGTCGATTAGAGTTCGAACTCATGCTCGCAGAATACCGCGATCGGAGCTGCTCGCCAAGCACGTATTTAATTACGAGCGTTTAGCAATTATGTCAGGAACGACGGCGAGTCTGTTTCGACTCTTTGTATTACCACGACGCGACTATAGCGGGCATTCTATATTTCGCCATTTCGTCCATTATTTGATCGTGCTCAGCCGAGTACTTATTACTATTTATTAGCATTTATCAGTATTATTTTATCATTAGCAAGGATTGCTAAAAGCGGAATTTAATTAATTTAAACTTTACGCTCTGTAGGATACTTGTCCGGCCTCGACTCGGACATTGACCAAGGTCTTTGAGCACCGCGAAAATCCACAGGAACAGGAAGCTAAAATTGAAAGCAATATTTTTATTATTAAACTCCTCGTGCCTCCGCGCGTACAGTGCGCGTAATAAGGACTTGGCGTTCGCGCGATTAATACTACTCTCTGATTCATATTACACGCTTTCATCTTCAATTCTTTATGGTATGTTAGATAATTAAACCGCAGAACCCGACAACCGCCGTTGACATTGAATTTCATGTGTAGTCGCGTGCGTGCGTTTAACTGCATGTTCGTGCATCTTGCACTCGCATCGAACCATCTCGTGAATCTGAAAGGTGTTTATTTACTCGATTATACGTGAAATAAACCACGCGATTATATATTAACAACGCTTTCCACATTACCCTCAGGCGCAGCACAGGTGTTGTTAGCCACAGGACCGTTTTCAGACCTGTAAAGTTGACACTTCCGAAATGTGAATTTTTACTAAATTAATATTTTAAAATTGACATTTCAAGTGGACAAATTGTGGACAATTAAATGTCAATTTTATAAAAATTCACATTTCGGGACGCCAACTTCACAGCAACTTCGCGCTTTCAACAATATTCTGTGTATCCATCTGTATAATCCAATACATACATCGCTAATAAAGAAGAGTATAAAGTCTATTTCTTCGTGCGTAAGTCAGATTGATGTATCGCCCGCGTTCAAAACCACTCGAAAATCAGCGACACGCACGGCCTGCCAGTAATTCCACACGTCAGCCGGCTCGAGGACACGTCACCTAACGTGCTTTCGCCATTAGCGAGGTCATATAGAAGAGGAACAATTACAAAACACCTTGGATAGCTATCAAGGCCATCGGATTTTTTCTTCTAACGGAACGGCCGCGTTATTCCCGGTGTCGTTGAACAGTTAATCGATAGCAAGGACCGTCCTTGATATTGGTATTGTGCCTGCATTATCGACCGTTTTTTTTTTCACGGACTCGTGCTCTTAACGAGGGATAGTGATCGATACGATTCCGATTTATGCCTTTTCTGATCGTAGAACGATAGGCGTTCTACGGATACCCGGGGCATTTTTGTATTTCAATGATCTACTTATACAGTATTACCACTAGTTTAATTCGAGTTGTAAATTTTGAAACTCGTTTATGTCATAATACTTAATCCGCAGCATTAAAAAAAATGTTCGTATTCATATCGGCGATGTACCGTGGCGATGTTATATTCACTGTACTTCGCGGTTCGTTTCGCGACACGTTCCTGGCGCGGTAAAGCCGACCGTTAAAACGTTTATTTATTATACATTCGGCTCGGGCGGATTGTAAATAAAAAAAAGTCTCGCGCTGTCGTTGGATAGAATATTTAATACGACCGGCGTAGTCTCGATAGCCGCTACGCTCGGAACGTTAGGAAACGCGGTCGAGCCGAACGGTTTCTTAACGGGCAATATGTGCCGATGTCGTCATGCTTAATTAATAAGGGAGCTCTCCTTTCCCCGAAATTTTTTTGCAGAAGGTCCTCGACAACAGATTGGACGACAGGGTCGATGGCATGATGGAGGCCGGTTTGGTGCAGGAACTACTCGACTTTCATCGCCGATACAACGAGCAGCGGATTAAGTCCAACACGTGAGTGCACTTCTTAGCATACTGTTGCATCACGCGGAATACGATGCAAGTTCAAGGATTTGTTCCTCTATTTGCTGCTCCTTTTCTTCCCCTTTCAATCTTCTCAATTTTCGTACATGCTTATAGATAATATTTAAATAGATATTTAAAACTGATATTTCATAATCAGAGAACGTTTTTATGGAATGTTTTTAATTAATAATTTAATTTATCATTTTTTTACATTTTTTTATTACTACTTGCAACAAAGTAGATATGTACACGAATATTTTGTAAGCAATTTGAATTATAAACATGCTTATATTTGAGAGAATAAGAATTTCTCGATTTAAATGTAAAACTGTGAATTATATAAATTATATACGTATAGAATTTGTGATGAAATTCTACGATCGTCGATTAAATAACGATTGTTGTTAAGATGCACTCAAAGTACTTGAGTTGATGCGGGATTTCACTGATTCCAATCAGTGTCCTAATTAGCATGTCTTTTCTGAAAGAACTTGGCGGATACAATAAAAGTTTCCTTATTGCAAGCGGAGAATGTAAATGAGAATGCGTCAAGGATAACGAGTGGATCAATATACAAAGCTTATCGTGATTCTTCGTAATATATAAAAATCTCTTGATGCATATCACGATTTTGTCCATCTTAATGTGCCGTTTATTATCGAGATAATTTCGAACGTCTCTTTGGTTTCAGAGATATCGATAAAATTCCTTCACATCGCTCTAAATGTAATATCCTGTCGCGATTTATATACAGATAATCTTTGCTTCTGCAAGTTTTATCATTTTACGTTTTAGATCTTGATAATGAAACTTTTGTTAAAGTAAGACTTATGTGATATTAATGATTGTATAAAGATTTAAAAAAATATTTACTTGAAACAAATTGATTATAAACTACTAGTACTTAAATTAGCAAATAATAACAGAATATTTTATTGAACGTACATCAACTCCGAATTGATTAACTAAAATTGATTATCTAGAAGAAATCTATAAATGAAAAGATTAATTAGTAGGTCTGAGATGTCCCGTATATATTCTTCTTATGCATATGTAATGTACATGAGTCAAATCATCAGAAATCAGAGACGCGTTATTTTTTCGAAGAAGCAAAAAACGCAGATTATAATTGATTTGCGTCAATAAAGCACGAATAAGAAAAGATTATTAATATATTAATATATGGTTTAAGTCGTAGGAAAAATATAATTCTAAAATAATGCGCGGATTTTTAATTATATTTTCAGTTAAAGTGTAGTTAAAGTATATTTCTAATTCAATTATTAATAGTTAACTTAATATTATAAGCTTGAAAAAAATTTATTAAATCTGCATTTACATATAAGTAAAATATTCGAATATCAATAAAAATATCGAATAAAAAGTGGTTAACGTCGCGAAGAAAAGGGCTTTGTATTTTATAATTTGTGAAAACGGAATTGACATTATCTTCTTCACTCTTGTCGCTATAGTTATAATTGAATATTAAAAATCCAATTTTTTTATTTCCGAATCATGAATGCATTTTGACGACGGCACACACGTGTCGTTGATGTCGCGTCGTGTAAGTGCATGCTTGAGACACGTGATTTGATTCCTCGTATTGCAGACATGTTTAGTGAATGAAGCCCCGCTAGTCGTCCCACCTCGCTTTCCGCGCTTCCGGAAGTCGCGGGCGTAATGCGACCGGATGTCGGTGTAAAAATAAAGGAAGTAGCCAGCCGCGAGGAAAAGCACGGGCGCGCGATTACGTGCGCGTAGCGTCGGGCCGAAAATTAATCACCGTCTAATGAGCTGCCGCCTTCCTTTTCCCCGCCCCTGGTCCCTCTTTCCGCAGAGAAGGAGGACGGTGGTTAAATGACTGAGACGCGGTTTCCCAAGCCGAACTGACTTAGGGTTTATGCCGTCTCGGAAACGGGAATACGCGATAGCGCGGAATGCTAATTACTTGACGAACTGTGGTAATTGAAAGGCGCAATTAGCGATGTGACTGATGTTAGGATGTACTTCTCGAGTACAAATGCGTGACTAACTCAAAGGTAAATATGCGATCGAACACGACACGGCCGAATGTGTTTGGCGGAAAAATTACAGTTTGGTTACATGGGACAAGAGAGAGAAAGAGAGAGATTCGAAAATATCAAAATTAAACATTCACGTTTACAAAGCGGGCAATGACTCGATTCAAATTAATCATAAGTGTGATGAAAATATTCGGAATGTAGAAAACGAAATTATATTGATTGCAGAAATAGGCGATAGAACGTAGATAATAGAAGCGGTGATAGTAAATTATTTTATTACGAATGAGGTATTGATCAGATGTGACAGGTAGTAAATTATGAGAAAGTATAACAGGCGGTAGGGAATACAGAGAAAATCACGCGCGCGCCTCGATTACGGACAGCTCGATCCGGGAGGAACGGCGAGGAAAGTGTAGTCTGGAAACTAATTATTTTATCGCGATCTTTCGTGCGCCACAGGTGATAAATAATAGCGTGGCAGAAGTTCAGTCGCGGAAGAAAATCGACGAACTTCCTTGACCGCAAGCCAGCAGTCGGTAAGAAATCGCGAGCGATCAGAAAAGACATTAGTTAACTTTGAGTTTACGTGTAACTATTCGCGGAACGCGCAAAAAGTTTCGCGGTATTTTTATGGTCCAGCGGTCCTGGGACTTAAAATCGTTTGCACTGGCGTTTGCAAAAATAAATGCCGTAATATGCATGATACACGAATGCAGAATATACGGAATACGAATTCACGAGAGAATATTTCTTTGATCGACCTAGATCGGCCAAGAGACATAAACTTTCTCAGAGAGGAAGAGGTTCGCAATTTCCAGCACGATTATTTAATCCAACTCGCATACTTGATGCTCGAATGAAACCTGACGTTGCCTTTTCCTAGAAAGGAATGGGAAGTAACGCATATCGCGCGATAGTCTAATATTACCACTTTGCGCATCGTGTCACATTATACGTATACTGCACATTTTTGCCCGCGCTTATATCATGCTTTATATGGATGTACAAGTTATATCTTTCACATCCTGTTTTTTTTTACAATAATTTTATCGAGAAGATATAATGGCATTTATGTAATAAAAGAGAAATGTCTCTCTCAAAGTGATACAATCAGATTGAAATTGATTGTCAATTTAATTGTAGCAATGTAATTGTTATTTAACAAGATCGGAAAGCTTCTCACGCATGCTTTATCCATGCAGCAGCGTTAATTAATATTACGCAGAAATATCGAAGCGTCGTACATTTTACACACACACACACACACAAGTTCGTTAAGTTTTGTTATTTAACGGAGTAATTTAAAGTTGCTCGCACGCAAGCAAAGCAACACATTAAATCACGGAACTCTGCGGTCGGTCGCAGGCCGCGATCCTCGGTTTATTTGCTGTGTTTCACGCGGCGAGAGAGAGAAGAAGATTCGACCAGCTATTTACACCGCGTCATCGAATTCCGCGAGAATCCGACGGTCGCGAAATATTTTGCTTATCGTTCCCGCGCTATCCGTGCGAGGAAGATTAACGCGAAAGAAACCCATTGTTGTTGGCACGCGATAATATTCGCGAAGTTTGTCGACTGTGCGATGTTGATTGATCGTTCACAATTCGTTTCTCGCCTCAGAAAATTCCGAAATTGTTTCATGTAGCGGATGAGATTAATTTGTAAGTGGCCTAGTTCTGTGTTTGAAACACGATTTAGGTAGAATAGATAGAAGATTGATTTGCGACCTACTTACATATTTTCACAAGATTTCTGAATATTAGTTTGTAAGATCAATAGTTTGTAGAATCAAATTCTAATTTATACCCTAAAAATAATTCCTTGATAACTCCCGGAAATTTATATTTAAAAGATGACCTTAGGATTTGTAATAATACAATTCTGCTGATATAAAAGTATCCCGAAAGTACGATCATATATTCTAGCTTATTATTTAATATAAGAATAGATTAAGGATTGTTACAGATTACTGTCCTTTAATTCTCGCTGCTGTTTGCAAAACAGAAATTTTCTTGATTCCCACGTCAACTTATTTCCCCTTTTGCATAATTTTATCTTATATATCTCTGCTGCCAAATGAAATAAATCAACAATCGATGATTCGTGAATCTGTTGTCGACCGTTTCTACCGGACAGCTTTACGGTGATTGGGCACTCTCTTTCGTTCACCGAGATCTTTATTATTATGTTAGCGGGAAAGTCGTGCAATGCAAATAGAGAGGCATCGGTCACGCTCGCGTTTATTGCCGGACCACGTTCGCTTGTATCTCCTTGGCGTACACCGCGGATGAGCAACCAGCCTCGAGCGACCTTCGATTTGCGAGTTGCGAAATAGCGCCCTGATCTGCGCGGCGTAGGTAGAATTGAAAAACGAAGAAAAAGTAGCGAAATAGCCAGGGCAATCGTATTAAAACAACCGCTGCAGTACGGGCGGGCTTCCTTTCCCGATGGGGTAGACGTAATTAGACGATTAATTGATATCATCACGCGCGTGCTTGACAGCAAGTGTTATCGCTTCTCGGTAAGCCACAGTAATATAACGCCCGTACGAGTACGTAGAACATATTAAACGTAATCATGAATGTGCCTTATACCGCAAAACAGAACACACAATTAGAATGTACACGCCACTCGCAGATTTAGAAATAAAACTCACAGGTTTCAGTTGTTTATTTTGCGCATTTACATTCGACTATTTATTTCAGAGGCTATCACGCGAAACGTCACGTTCCTTTTTATTTCAACCGTTAATAAAGTTAGCCGCGCGGCTCTCTTCCAACCGGTATGACCGGGAGGAGTCATGCGAGACGAGCATCGGAACGAATCGCTTCGCGATCCTTTCCCGCTGGAAGGCGCGGTCGATCGCGTTCGCCGCATCGCGTGCGACGTTCCTCTTATCGGTTCCTCTTATTGCAGGCAGAGTCGATGTAGATACAGAACCAGGGGATATAGCGTAGATAGGTGGGTTCAATCAGTTATCAGTCTCAGCCGCGCGTACCTCCAACGCGGCTTCCTCGTCACAGCTGTACGGTTTCGTCGTCCCTCGCGATTTCTCTCCGCGTCCGTTCGCCCGCTCGCGCCTCGCGCTATCGCTCGATTTTCCCATCTGGCGGATAAATTCTTATCGGAATGGTGCGCCTTGCGATCAATGCTAATAATATATCGCTCGACCATTATCATTAATTATTAACCGGCTACCCGCGTATATATACGTGCACATGGCGCGACGGTGCATCCGCTGCGTCGGCGATGTAAATCGACGCCGGCGGTGTGCACTTTGCAGTTGCTGCCGCTACGGCGCCGCGCCGCGCCGTGGCGAAACTAGTGTTGAACTGAATCGAGAGAAAAGCTCGAAAAGAGGGCTCGCGTGAAGGCCAAAAATATCGACATGTTTGTTTCAACTAACTTGGACGATGCTACTCGGAATAACAAATTAAACATACAAGTAATCACTTATTCCGAGAAAAATTTAACTTTTCACTTACTGTTTATAAGTAAATAAGATTGGGATGACGTTGAATTTTTTCTTCTTTTAGATATTAAATAATTTTATTTAATAAATTTGAACGATTCAATTTATTTAAATGCTAGAGCTTCGAGCTGAAGATGATTAATATAGTGGCGTCTATTAAAAACTTTTCTTGTGCTGACAATAATTATACAGAGCGAAGAAGAAATAAATGCATATCAATCTTAAAAATATGACACATTGTGTATGAGAAACAAATAATTGTTCGATATGTATGTTATTATGTAAAGAGAGATGAATTCATGATGCCTTTACAATTACACGCCCATTAATTTCTTTTTCTCTCGCGCGTGAACAATGCAGAATTACACGCGGGGAGAATGTCGCGATATCTTTCGTTCATTTAATTACCGAATATATAGGGTATCAATATTTGTTGCAACATAATAACAGAAATATTTTCACGATAAAGCGAATTGTCGACACAATTTCGTTAAGTACAGACAAGCATCTTACCGCGCGTCTTATCACGTACGTTTAGATTATACTATATAGATTCAATTTAGTAATATCGTTAATGATAAGTTCGGATAAGATTACAAGAGGGAATAGAAATCCTATGAATAGATAAATCCTCAATTTGTAACGAGATAGAATAGATGTACAGTTGATCGATCTCTAATTCTTTTTTAATCTTTTAATATTATCTTAATCTAATGCCCTTTGCAACACTCAATTAGTGACCGACATCGATTAAATTGAAATATAAAATAAGTGTAAGTCAAATTTGAAGCGGCGTTTCGCTTGTGTTATCGACACTAAGCACAATTATTGAAAACTCAGATATACTTTAGTTAAATGTTCAATCAGAGAGATTTATTGATAAATACTATTTACTGATCATAAAATTGACAGCTATCCTATCACGAATAGGCTCGTCCTGGGAAATCTTTCTTCTATACTACTGATATTTTATCGATTCAAAAATATTCCTCAGAACATTCCTCAGAGGTTATTCATCAATCGTTGGATAGTATAGAGAGAAGTGTCTCGTTAGATGTTCGATAAATTGTGGGTAATAATCAAAATTGAGTTTGCCATCTAAGGAAATGGAAATTAAATATTTCCCGCGCATATTGCAGATTCATCTGTCAGTTACATTCTCTTGACAGCGTAGATAACATTCTGATAAAAATGACACGTGGACTTCTCGTGATATATCGCCGTCGATTATCCTATCAATCACTGCCAATTCATACATTATTCAATAAATTTTTAAAGATTTATTTAAAGATATATATATCCTTTACTTTAACATTTTTATTAAAAGAACTATACTTTTTACGGTATTTAACTGCTCTGACTGTAAGTAACTGCGATTTGATCGCACATAAATTTCCTCTAGATGCCTAATTAATTTCAATTGAATTAACAAAGATGCGCTTAACGGATAAACAGCGATCAAAGATTAGAACATTTTTTAACTTGTGCAGTTCCGCAAACGAGATGAACAATATATTTTGTTTAAGTGGGCGGTCGATTGCAATCAGGAAAAAAAAAATGAAATATTAATTTTGATCCTTTGACCTTGAATTAAAAGATTGACAGATTGATGAATGCATCACAATATGATCAGCGGCAAACCCTCATTTTCAGGTGAAAAAAAGTTCGTAGTTATGTCGATTTTATTGTAAAATTTACATCCGTAAAAAATTTTAAGAAACGAAATTAAACGGTATATTTCCTCTAAAAAAGAAAGTGTAAAAATATATTAAATATAATAAATATATTAAATATTAAATGTATGAGAATATATTAAAATTATTAATGTATGAGAATGTATTAAAATTATATTTCGAAAAAAAAAATTTAAAATTGTTTTAATTTTTTTAATAATATGTTGTAGATACGTGATATAAAAAAGTATATTAGGAAAGATAATTCTTCCGGAAATAATTTGCAAGACTGTACATCAATGTTCGATCGACAGGTTGCATAACCAATGTTTTAAATTCCTTCTCAGTTGAACTTTTCAATTAAAAATCTAGCGGTGAAAGTTTATCGACAGATTTTTATAGTATCACCGACTTTCATCTGCACGCTCATGCGCATATATTAAACGATTTTTATAAAAGATTTAAAACATTAGCTAATTTTTTTTGTTTAAGATGCGTTTTATTTACGTTCATGACACATTGTCATTTGCAGTCAACTGCTTTAGTCGTAATAGATGTCAAATAAGCAGAAAGGTGCACACAGGAAGAAAGATAGCATGCTACTGTTTCACGAAGACCATAAATCCTGGCAATAACGGCCGATTATCTCTCTCTTTCCCGCGGTAACTCATGTTAACTCTACATTTCGCTGGAGAAAATGTAATACCGCGCGACGTGCGGCGTGTATAGGCTGCCTGGCAACAGGTTGTAAAAATATTTTAGAGCGGTTACGTATTCGCGCGACGCTGATTGCTGACACTCTGTCGTTATCTTAATCACAAGCTCTAGTACTGTTACTGGCGCACAAGTGCTATCATTGCTGCTACCAGTTGCGGACCATGGTCTCTGTCGTTAAATATCATCGTAGCTATTATCAGTACTTTATTATTATCATTATTGTGTAAAATGCCCGACGGTTGCTTACGAATAGGAAAGTGAGCCTCATTATTTTTCTCGGCTGAACCGAGTTCTTATAAGTAACGTTAATCTTGAGATGAAAAATGTTACTTTCTCCGATAATGTATTTACATACCGATATAGCGCGCGGAAAGAGAACATTTAATAATAAATTGATTAATATATAGTTATTAAAATAATGATTGACAATACCATGATAAAAATGATAGTTGAACCTAGATGCTTCATTAATTATTAAACCGTGTTATTTCATGTGTCTTTCGTCTTTATCTGTCTTCTTTCTAGTTTTATAGAATTATTTTTATAATTTAACGAATTTATTATTTACATTTTTATGAAAATGACGATTCTTAAAAAGTAAAAAATTTTAAATTTATTATCACGAGGTAAGTTTGTGTTCGAATTGTTAACTACAAAGTATGAGAAAGCACAAAAAAGTAGAATCTGCGAATACGGTGTGTCTATAAGAGACGCTATAAGAGACAATCAAAAGAAGTATCAGTGTTTAATGTTTGAAAGGAAAAAATTATATTTCGAGCTTATCCTTTATTCTTCGCACCACCTTACGACGTCGGCATTCCGATGCTTGAGAATTTGCATCGGAACAAGACTCACGCCGCGCGCGGCGTCGTGAATCCGATTCCTCCGCGCCAGCATGCATTTGGCATTGACACATGTGCGAAATCAGTGAGTCGTGCCTGTGATAGCGCCGGCTTTTTCCCGCCGTATGTAAGTTGGCGTTACGTTGTCGAGCGAGGTCGTCTCGCGATTGCTAATCGGACGCGTTTGATAAGATTCGCGCGAAATCGAAGCGTGCGCGCCCATATTGGCGGTCCTTGGCTGGGATGCATTCAAACGGTCGAAAAAATTGACCAACCTAAGTTAAACTTGCATCCACTGCAAAAAAGGAAGATTTTTCGTAAAGTGACATTTATTCTAATATGACTCTACATTATGCAATAAGAAAATGAAATAAAAATTGTAAACTGTTAATAAGTACTTTCACTGTCACTGTTTTAATTCAACAATTCAGTAACATCTCGAGCGTTTCGTTCGATTAATTCATATCTTGCTTCAATTCTGGTTCATCAGTGATAGCGATGTCAAATTTTTAAACAAACTTCATTTAACTCAAACGCATATAGATACGCACGCGAACCTCGAATGATATCACATTTCAAATTATACATAATTGCAATATATGATGACCATGTCTGCAAATAAAAAAGTCTTATCAGCGTTATCTTTGTACTTCCTCTGCTGTGGCGCGTGGCATTACGCAATTCGTTACGCTATCGAAATCCTAAGAAGCTTAAAATTCTCTTCGCGTAACGTTATCGAAGCGATAGTTTATCTCATTCTAAACCGAGTAATTCTGCAATTAATTTTAAACTCAGACAAACTTATATATATTTTTTTCTTTAATTCACAAACACAACTTTCCAAATACGTTTCATATATTTCTAATATTATATATTCTAAGAAAAAATTCTATAGTAACATTCAGTCTAATCATGCATAAAAATAATTGGATAATGTTAAGTTTTTTGTGATCTTGATTAAATTCATATTATCCTTGATTGATTTCATCGGTATCGGATGACTTCAGTGGTTTTTTTTATTTGAAACGATATTTATGGTGCAAAATTATCTATGCATTGCTAAACAATTTTATTTTGCTGTATATTGTTATTACAAGAGTTTATAGAGTTTTATAATCTGTTTTTCTCTCTCTTTTTCTCTTTTATACCTTATAAGCGTTTTGCATATTTCGCCATCTGAAATAAACCGTATATTCCTTGAATGGAAGATTTTAAGGCGTGACCAAAATTTAAAAGGCCGCGTTTAAAGATTGACAGAAACGTCGCGCTCAATTTCTCTAATTGCACGATCGCATTCGGTACACCAGGTGCAAACATCCTGGTCGAAGGTCTGGGGATCTCGGTTAATCGATCATCAGAGACATTTCCAGCAAGATGTATAAGCGAGCGAGAGAAAAAGAGAGAGAGAAGAGGAAGGAGGAGGAAGGGAGACGAATTCCCTGTCGAAAGGACGGGGAAGGAAAGATCGTCGTGCGATCGGACGTGCGATTCAAGAGAGAATGTTTACATTCCAGGTCACCAGATTACACGAAAGGCATCTTCCAGAGCATCGGCTTCAAGGAGTTTCACGCTTACCTCATACTGTCCGAGGAGGAACGCGCGAGCGAGAAGGTAAGCAATGAGCGGGAGATGGCTCATCGATACGAGCTACGTTCGCGTAGCCGCGATTGCCGTTCGCCTCGGCAGCTGTTTCCCCGATCATTTTTCTGCCGTTAAAATGCACCGCGCGACTTGCAACGTATTTTACCTCGCGGTCGTATCGCAGTATCTCTGCCTTGCGGTCCTCCGTCATTTTTACTCCTTTCGTTGCACAGTACTCTCACGGTTGTACGTCGCGGCTTTTTACGAGCTTCTCCGATTTTAATATCGCGACAAAAACCATTCGCAAGAGCTATCAAAAACTGTCGATCCCGACGGTTCGAGATTGTATCTCCAGTGCAATTATAAGAGAAGATGAAAAAGGGGGCAAGTGGGAGAAAATATGTCGCATATATTCAGTGGAAGTTGAATAATAGCAGCAGACAAATTATTATTTTACATCTTGCGAATGACATTTTTGTATCTTTTCTATATAAAATTTTCACGTGCAATTTTTTTATTATTCGGTTTTATAGTAAAATTAATAAAAATGAAATTAAAAAAATATAGAAAAGAATAATATTATTACGCAAAATCTCTGTTTTACATTTGAAACCTACAAGTATAAATTATTTAGCGAGAAATCAATATTTAACTAAATTTATGCAGGGGAAAAAATTATTGCAACAAGGAATCGATGATTTAAAACTCGTTACTAGGAGATACGCAAAGAGACAACATAAATGGGTGATGAACAGACTGATTCGGCGTGCTGATCGACAGGTAATTCATTTCACCTCGCCTCTCATCATTAACGATACCTGTTTATATCGTAATTAGCAATTTGATTGAAATAATCAATCTATCTTCGGCGCGTAAATCATTTTTTTTTCACGGAATACATAAGTAACTAAATTGAGTAAAGTATAAATCATACGACCGCTTTGCTTTTTTCGAGGTCCCCCCTGTTTATTCTTTAGATTGCACCGACGTGACAAACTGGGACAATAACGTCTTAGAACCTGCGGCAGCAATAATTTCCACAATATTACACGGCGCAAAACCTGAACAGCAACCACTAAATGAGAATTTCGAAAACCAAAAAACCAGCGATAGTAGTACAAATGCATATAAATATTGCAAGGTAATAATAAAGAAATGACCCTAACCGCTCTAACTCTCTGCAAACGAAATAAAATTTTATACACTATATGTCATTCTTTAAATGTAATATTTTTATATCTTCATGAAACTGTTTTATTTTATTTTACACTGAGCAAATTATATTGCGCTAACAATATAAAAAGTTAATTATTAATTATTTAAATTTTTGTTAAGTTTTGGATAATCGAAAATTTATTTGTGTGTGATTGGAGTTTCGTCAATATCATTTCAATAAAATTATGTCAAATGCTGATACATTTCAAAATAAAAGATCTCTTTTGTTGTATTAGGAATGTGAGAGAGTATTTATCGAAGAGGATCAATGGCAGGCTCATTTGAAAGGCGCGAAACACATGAAAGTCTTAAAAAAGAAGAAAAAATTATCTGAGGCTGCACAATCACAGAAAAATCAATTAATAATTAACTCGTGACAAATATCAGTTTCGCTGTGATATTGTATGAATATTCATTTTTGCGTTTATATCAAGCCATTGAAATTGTGATTGTCTGCATTGTATTTTATTATGTAAATAATTATTATGTAAATAACTTTTTAAAAATAAATAAAATTTAAATAAATTTTTTTTAATTTGACGAACCTTTATTATCGTCTATAGGTAAATAGGAATTAACATTATTAACAGTTGCAAATTTGCTTTCTAGTTGTTGATATAACAGATCTCTGCCATGTCTCTACTCAGTAACTTACTTCTTGATGATATTTGCTAACCGACTGTAAGAAATTATTTCACAGAATGTATGTGTCTAAAAGATGTCTAGAAAATATTTTTTTGAAGACCTCTTTGACATTTTTCTACGTTTTAAAAACATTTTCACAATGTTTAAAAGTTATCGTTTAGACTTTAAAGTTATAATTATCATAATCTGATATGAAGGATCATAACTTTATTTAGAATAAAAATATTTTTATTTTACAACGTAAGAGAAATATTTTTTATATAAAAGGTGGAAAAATGAATTTTTGAAAAAATTTTTTTTAAAGTATTATTAGTGTTGGTACATAGCAATGTTTTCTATCATAAAATTTTGATATAAAGAATTTCTTTCTATTCAAATTCTTGAAGACATCAAGAAAAGCCAAAAATATTCTACGTATAAAGAACAATTTCATCTTTGAAAAATTTAGATTAGGCAACCGAAAATCTTGAATTTACCATACTTATATATGTAAAATTTTTAATAAGAATTTTCTGGTCTACGAAAGGTTCCTTTCTTAGCCGAATCCAAAACATCACAATTTAATGTTCTCCAAGTATGGATAAGAGTCGACAGGACATACTAACCAACGTGGGGTAAGGCATCGAGCGAGGGTCAATAATAAAGTAAGTCAAAGATTATTTTTAAAGATCATTAAATAGAAGCAAATCGAAGACTGTTAAAAAAATAAGAAATCGGTCAAACCGAGTATAAATATCTATGTACGAAATATTGGAATAATTGTAAAACATAAAATCGATAGCTCTGTTTTATGATTGATAAAATAGAATAAGTAAAAATTAAACAATACAAGACAAATATCTTTTAAAATTAATGTATATTGCGTAAGTTAGCTCGATGTTGTGCAGAGATTGACATTAGAAACGCATAATGTAATTGAACAGTCAGTTGCGTTTAGTTATCCGTGCATCAGACGAACAATGCATCAGGAGCACAATACAGCCCACATGTACGCTGCTTCGATTGTATGTACTACATTGAAATGCGAAAGGATGCTCTTTCAACCGTTAGGATGAAATTAATTCACGCGGATGAGTTTCTTCCGCTTTTCTAATAATAATAACCGCGAAAAGCGAAGAACCGTTACAATAACGGTTGTTCACAAATGTCATATTAAAATGGAATCCATTTTCTTGTTTTATAAATTAGATTTCATACAGTTTAAGGTAGTATTTCGTAACGATCGTATGTTATCGGTGCTATTTATGATAAGATGAGATAAAATAAAATAAAATTACCAGATATCAATAATTAAACTCTCCGAGTTATTTTTTCAAATAAATAATTCTTACGATTTCAAGGATTTTCAACTCGTGCAGATCACTTTACTTTAAAATGCGATACCTATCTCTACGGTTTTTTATTGCTGCCGGATTTACCAGTATCGTATCGTAAATATGAAAGAATACTCATACACTACCGTTTAAAAGTTTGAAAGCAGTACATAAGCGAAATTCGATAAAACAAAGGATTTCTGTGAAATGTAGTTAGAAAATGAAATGTTTTTTACAGAGTGATTGAAATATACAATAAACTTTTTTACTACAGGCGGTTTCTTTGAACATATTAACAAAAGAATTTTAGATTAACTAAAAAGTATATAGCTGCTTGCCAACTTTTGAACGGTAGTGTATGTATGCACACACCAGTATAATATTTTTATTTTAATATATGCTGTCACGCGACGTATGTTCGAGAAGATGCATACATCAGTTGCATGCAGTACGCCGTTTACCGAGTCATTGTACCCCGGCACGCACTAATCGCTATTACATATGCACGTTGCATTAAGGCAGGTCGTTGATACACGTCGGCCAAGTACACTTTCGAGTAGGAAGCGACTGGCTCTTTCTTCATTTTGCTCGGCCCGCAAACAGAACGCGGATCTTTGAAAGCGAATCCTTCGCAGCGCAGCGAAAGTCTAGCGATCGTAGATTTCCGCCTAAGATTTCCGTACAAAATATTTTCTTAACGAGCGAGCGGAGCGGAAAACATTCCGGAGGCTGTCTTCGTCACGTACGGCGGGAAAATAAAATAATCGCGTGGGTGAAATTGTTTTCGCGAAGCTGTCAATAATTGCGGAATGTCAATGAGAATAGAGATCGCCGGCATTTCATTTCGATATTGCTCTTTGATATTTCTCGGCGCGCGCGAGAGAGAAGTTGCATAGCTGCATAAATTGGAACAAAAAGGCTTGACGTGACAGGCGTCGAAGTGCTACGGTAGATTCGATTTTGCACAAAGGAGGCACGCTAGTAAGGTCACTGTTGCAGAGAATAATGACTTGCCTGTAGTCTCACATGATGCGTGAGTCACAAAGTTACGGCACAAAAGGAATCACGCCGTCCTGCAATGGAACGTTAAATTGATCACCTTGCACTTCCTTTGGTTAATCACATGATAAATCATACTGATTATGAACGACATTCTGCTCACGCTCGTGTTACGATCCATTATAATAATTTGCGTTTCTCTAGTTGCTTTAAAGGCAACGATTGATCTTCCGCACACGTCAATGAATTTATCACAAAATTATTATCTACAATTCTTTTTTTTTAATCTTCTCTTGTAAATTTTTATCCGTTAAAATTTTTCTTTCAACGAACGAATTCCCGCGTCATGTGCACCTGACGAGAACATGTGCGGGTATTTACGTGCCAGATGGACAACCAGCTTCACGTTTGTCGCTTCATGAGTCATTGCCCTTCTGACGTGCGATTCTTATCGTTGACGTGCTTTTCTGCGACGCTGATTCGCTAATATGTGATAATTATGCGATATGCACCGCGATAAGTCGAGTCAAAGTAGATGAGCGATAGATAGAAGCGGTCGAATTTTTTCCTGCTGCAGATAATCGTGTTTTTTAGAGAGAGAGAGAGTGTGTGTGTGTGTGTGTTTTTTTTTAGCGAATTTTATAGCATTCGTACATAATATATTGGCAACAACCAATTTTATAATAACCTTAAAAAGCATTTGATTTCTATGAAAATTTGTAAATAAAAAAATTGGAATATAACGACACGATATTTTTCATTTATCGTTTATATGCGTGAGATGAAGTTTTTGATGAATCATGAAGCGATTCACGAGCGTTGTTGTTCGGGGAATCGACGCAGTTTTTTAGAGCATGAAACTGTTAATTTATTAAATGCAATTAAAGTCGCATGGCCGCAAGGCTCTCGCGTTAAGTTCCGCTTAATTCTTATATGCGATCGCGAATTTTCTGGCAGAAATGTATTACAGCTCGGCGATGTGTTGCTGTGGATCCACGCTGCAGGAGGCAGTGACGTGTCGAGAGTGGGGGCGTCTAGCTGACTGGCCGCGCGGAGCGAAACTGTCTCGGCGTTTGCTTGCACGCCGTCGCTTTGACAGTGGTGTAACAACCTTCGTGAGAGCCGTGCCGTGCCGTGCCGTGCCCTGCGTCGTGCTGCGAGTCGATTGAGAGGAAAAACGTGCAGAGTCGGTTGCCACGGTATTTTCGAAAAATCGATCGCCACATTCCGTCGAGCGCGAGGGTCGAATTCGCGATTCTACGTTCGTACGAAAATTCAGCGCTTGCGACGCGCTTTCCCGAATCTCGATCCTTCCTTATTGAACGTCAGTTATATTATAGACATTTCGCTGGTGAGATCGAAAAGACATCGATGAAAAATTAATCGCGAAAGCGCGATAAGTTATCGCGGGCGTATTTTAAAACGCTCTCTCTCTCTCTCAGACAGAAGCGCGCAGCCGAGTGGTGGATCGGTTCGATCGATGCTTCACCGCGGCCAAGTGGGACCGATGATTTTAAACACGCTCGCGGATGTTTGAGTAAACATTAGAGACAAGACAGAGTTGACCGTTGGCAGACACAAGGGAACCATTATTGCGATAGTCCGCGGACACGTTGTGTGTGGTCTGTGCACGTGATAAAACGCTATCGAAATTCTTTCGTGATTGCGAGACGAGAAAAGTCCTTTTTGGGAAGTCTGCGTGCGGTTTTCTATCTGACTCAGGATACCGAAAGTGCATATTAATCAGCAAAAAAGAACAATGCATTTGGTGGCTCCTCGTGAAAGAGTCTAATTGTGTCTCATTTAATAATTCAATTATGGCAATGTCACGCCTCGCTTCGCTTCGTTTCAAGGTAAATCAACTATTTCTTTGTACTTTATGTGTACGTCTTATGCAAATACTGTAAGTTTGTTGTTTGGGATGAATGCTTGAATTGTAAATGTTACCGTTTGCAACGTACGAGATTCAAAAGGAAGAATGATACAATTATATGTAGAATTAAATAAAGATAATGTATAACATTCGACATAAATTATTCTATAAGCTTCAATTATTTCATTTAACATTGACATCTTAAAGATGAGACTTTTTTAATTTAAAAAATCAAGAAACACGTTTGACCGTACATCTGATTGATTAATCTAAATTGCAAAATGCGATTAAATAATTTCTTTAAAACTGTTTTTGTATTCCTGAATTCTACGTACTGTCCGATTAAAATGCGGATTAAGTTTTTATCGCTTTGTTTTTATCGCGGTAAACCCTAAGCCATCTCTTTGCCTCGCTCTTAAGGAAGCCACAAAATAATACGTCTTATTTATTCCATGATAAATATTGTCGGAAAAATAATGCGCATCGCGTAGGCAGTTAAAATATAGCATTGAATCAACGATTGTCGTTATTATTACTTCTATATAATATAAAAAAGAGTCACTTCCGTATGTCTGTCACGATCTTTCAAAAAAAATCTTTCAATGCCATAAGAATGTAATAAATAAATGCACGAGGTGATTCACGAACTTGAAATTGTACCATTGAACAAATCGACACGTTGCTCGATCATATAATTTTCGCTTGAATGATTTACACACGGTTTACTCGATGACGTATCGTCCCTCAGTTCCGCAATCTCTGCATATTCAATGATTTGCAGGATTTGTATATATAACAGACCTTCGTGGAATTAATTTTCACATAGAGGTAAATCCTAACACATACGTTCGTCTCGAGCACGCGAAGGATAAGACACGAAAGCAAAAGAAGTCGTCATGCTTGTGGAATTGTAAATTCCACGCGGTATGTTATAAATTTAAATTTTATAACATATCGATAGAGATGCTTAAAATTTCTCCTTTGAGGAAATTTTATTTAAAGAGAGAGATTCCTCATTGATATCTTAATGAAAAATATTATTCATTTGCTGTTTTTTAAGTGGAAAGATATTAGAAAGTTAGTACAATTACGGAAGCAGAAAATTTATTAATAGGAACTGCCGCACCGATTTTACACAGTAATGGAAAATATCTGTTTAGATAAAAAAAAACTGGCAATCTAGAATCTAATTGCTTTAGAATGAGAGAAAGGACGAATCTGCATTACGGGAAAACATTTTAATTAATACGATGTAAGATAGGTAAATCAAAATTTATCTACATTCAGTTAATTCTTGTGGTTCAGCTCTATCAGAGTACTTCAACAAATTAATGTTCACATGAACGCAATGCGTGGAATGCATGCAATCTAATTGTACAGCTCTCACGTAATCAATATTCAACGCAGACGCATTACATATTGGCAATTCCATTTAAAAATATTAATAATACTTATAATCTCCAATTAAATGTGAAAATCGATCTGTGCGGATATTAATCCTTTGTTGTACAATTTTTTAAAAACGTACCTTTTGCTGAATTTTAGTATATGAAGACTTTTGGAGTCGTTGATTAAAAATCTGAAATGAAAATCAAAATGGTAGATTTAATATTACAGAAATCTAAATTATTTTTTAATAAAAAATGTTTTTTATTATAACCCGAAACTAAAAATAAGAATGTGGTAAGAAATTTCAAATATAAATATATCACAGATGTAAGGTCTCAAATATAAGTAATTTTTTAAATTTTGAATACAAATTTGAAGAATGTCCTACAAATCAGTTATATAAAAACTCCAAAAGACAGGTGCTCAATATGTTATAAGCTTCTACGCAACAAAGAGCAAATGCACGAAAACAAGTAGAATGTTTACACAGAACAATTGTCAGTTTTGTGAAGAAAGGACTTTTTTTATGTGAAGAAAACAGCGAAACTCGAATCGTGCAGGATTCGAGCGAGGTCACACATCGTTTGCAATGTCCCATCTGCAAAAACGATTAACATCACCGGCAACATGGAATAACCGGATGATTTTCCTGTTCGGTCGTTTTCCTGCACCGGGGGTTTGAACTTAGAGACCGCATTTGATGATAATCATCCATAAGTCCGTCAGTCGCAAATGTAATCATGATGCAACGACAACGGATGTTATAAAACCCGTCACTATCTCAGACGTGACAACGTTTGTTTTCTGCGAGCGTCTTGCACGTCTTTTCCATTCCGTTTCACTTCGCTTGAATTAAAATGTCAACGCGTAATGAGTCTGCTGAGATTTATAACTTCTCAATTAAGATTTTCTTCCGCAAAACGCATCGATTAAATCTCACTTTGTTAATTATAAGCTGATACTTTAACTTCACACATCTGTTATTGACCGCAGGTCGATCGTGAATTATTTAATATATCAGTCTTTACCGTTAATTAGAGCGTGGGCGCACCTACCGACAATTAGCAAGTAGGTCATTCGATCGTTCGCTAGGAACGTAAAGGGGAAAGCATAAGCGCAGATTCATCAACTCCTGACGGCATGTTTCATCGATCGGATGGTATCATCGAAAATTCCGTATATAAGCCAGGCAAAAATGAACATGCCAGCTTGTTAATTTTCCATTAAGAATTAAATTCGCTCGTTTGAGATCATTTATCTTATAATGAAAAATTCCAAGTGATAATTTTATTTAAAATCATGTGAAATATAACAAAAATATAAAGAAGTTTAGTAATTTGACGAAATTTAGTAATGTTCAAAAATGCTTGTTTTTTTTTCAATTTCTTTAGACTTTTTATTGATTAAGATATATCTATTTATAATAAACTAAAAGAAGTAAGTTTTAAAGAAACACATTTTAATTGTAAACCGGAAGTTAAGAAATATTTGAGACCCGTCATTATTTCAATTTCAACGAAATATGCAATATGTGCACAGAGATTATATGCAACACGATATTACGCAATCGGCAAATGAACGGAAAAAAAAAACAGAAAGACTGACAATTTCGAAAACTCTCGAAAAATCAAATATCGCGAGATTAATACGCAGACGTAATATTTAGTAATCGTGAACTTGTTGATTCCGAAGAACGCCATGGATATCGGAAAACGCTTTTAAACGTTTGTATGATCTATACATATTTGTCAGGTGCGAGAACGGTATGAATATCAGAGTATTTGTAACAAGTTCGATATCCGAACTATACACGAACTATTTGTTTTATTTAAACGTGAGATAACTTGTCGTGACATTTACTTGTCGTAATTTATCACATAAAATCAAATAACACCTGCAAAATTCCAGAGCATCTTGAGAAACTATCATTCTTAGTTGAAATTTCATTTCAATAATAGCTAGAATAATCGGTATTCTATTATTCGAACTGAAGACCGAAGATACTCAGCTTGGACTGATCTGAATTATCTTTCATTCCTACATAATGAAAAATAATATCTTTCATTAATGCACTGAGCGTACAATGTAGAATGGAAGATATTTTATCTACTTGACAGCTGTAAGATAAGGCAACTATCAGCGTTACGTCATGCGCTAAATGTTAAGGGTACTGAAACGGATACCGTGTCCCTGGAATCTCAAATGCGGCTTGGTTTATACATATAGATATATATATATATATATGTATATATATGTGAAATTAGACCGCAGCAACCGTGCGTGCAGTCGGAGCTTTAATGTTTTATAGTGCCACGCGGGCCGTTCGCTCCAATTACGAATCCACTTTGTGCCGCAATTTTCGATTTTCTGGGTCAATCCCAGCACGTTTGTAATTTATTGCTTTCATGCTTAAGACGTTTATGTGATTTCAGATAATACTGAAATGACAGTTAACGTTCATCGTGATATACATCTATAATTTCTCAGTTCTAAGAACATTCCTACCGAACAAAGACTTTAACGTTCCGTGTTATCCTAATTAAAAGAGATTATTTTAGTAATATAACATTATTAAATTATATACAATAAATATTATCGACATTTTTATCGGAATTGAATATTCAAATTAAACGTGACTCATTCTCGAATTCCAAATCGTTGCATATTCTAAATTGAGCAATCGCTTTCTCCGTAATCGACGAGAAATATTTGCGCTAATCGCACGTTTTTCGCTCGTTCATCGCTCCGCTTTCGCTTCTTTCCTGCTTTCATTTACAATCAAACGTACGCCGATGCTCGTTGACGCATACGTGCGTACGACCGGAGGGGGATTTTACTTGGAGGTTTCCTGTCTTCGTCCGGGATATGACGATATCCCCCCTGCTTAGCCAATGGCGTAAGCATTCACAAAAATTCTGCGATTTAAGCTTTACTAGCCATCGCAGAATTACATATTCTTTTCTCGAATAATGAAGGAATTATTTCTGTTTGTAGTCTAAGAGTGCAAAATAATAATGTAACTTGAGCGTTTAAATTTATATATGAAAGACAAGTGTGCCATTAACACTGATTGATTCTTTGTCCATTAACTTTTATATTATTTCTTAAGATAGCATTACATAATTCGTAAAAAATAAACTATATATTATTTATAACTTCACGTACAATAATAATAGCATATTATGTCATTAACTTCACAAACAATGTGCATTCTTCTCGTGTGTTAACTTCGCAAACATTCATACGCTCTTTGAACTCATCACCCCTAATTAATTAGTAGTCTCTGGCATAAGATTATATTTCTTCGGCGACTTCTCGTGGCTATTCTCTTTCCCATTATTGTTTATTTTTAACGTCACAAGAGAAGAAACGTCGCATAATTGTCATCGTTATGTGATTGTCGTGTAACGGACGTGAGAGACTTTCTCATTGGTTAAGCAGATGTAATTAAGTCGCGCAATACTAAGTTGGTAATAAAATTAAAACCACGACAACAAGTTTTCTTAAATCTCGAAGATGTGTCAGATATATCTTTGGGTCTCTCGATCGTCAGATCTACGAGTAACCATCTTCTCTCGTAGTTCCCCTTTACATCTTTATCGTATTTATTAACGTTTTACGCTTATCAGCGACATGATCGTAATGAATTTCCTTTGAGGACATTCTCAAGGAGACTCTTTTCAACCGTGCACTCCCGCAATAGAGAGTCTTTAAAATCACTGCCGTAAGTGGGTTACGATGTCTGTTGGGAATCCAAATCGCTATCTTGAGTCCGCAGGAGCCGTGCAATTTGCCTTTTCAGCAAATCGAAGACACCGCCGGTACTCTCTCTCTTCAACTCGAAACTGCTTTTACGGACTCTCTTATGGAAAGCCGGTTACTACACGACACCGCACGGCATCTCCTCCGTTCCCCTTGTTTATCGGATATATTATCGAGTTCTCGTCTTCGCACGTCAACCCCGATAATTACCCCGCTCTATCGATAAAGAGGGCAGGGTCACGCACCATGAGGGAGGTTGAAAGCCAAGCTCGAATCGCGAAGATGAGCTTCTGCGTGTTGTACGCGCGCGTGTACGACTTAAACGAGAGCCTCCTCGGCTGTCCTCGCGGCGACACGCACCAAGCGCACTGTCTCTTGCGTGCCTCGATGACATTTTAGCCGCGTGCACGTTTACCATATTAAGCGCGCGCGCTAATGCGTGCCGGTGTTCGGACACGCTTGTCAGGACCGCATCAGTCCTCGTCCGGACGACCTCGTGACTGGAAGTATAATGGGGGGACAACTGTGCCTAGTAACTCATATAATTGAGAACTTAAGGTTTTAGCGATTTTAAATAATAAAAAAAAAATTATCGAAATAAATCCGCTGGGTTCTGAAGATAAACATTCAAGTATTTCTAGATTTCTAGTATTAAAGTAATTATTTTTCTAAGTAAAAATTTAATTTTTTTTATAGTTACAGGAGTAAAATATCATCTTCCTTATGTTTGCGTTGTTACATTACGCTATTTAAAAAATTCATATTTTTTCTGAACCATTAATGTTAGAAGTATCGTAAAAAACTGAATAATTTCGGTAACTTAAATGACTGAATATTAAAGGCAAATTATGTCTCATATTTATGAACAAAGTCGACCAACATTGATGAAGTTGTGGTGCAACTTTTGCTCTTCCTTAGCATACTGTAATTAACTTCGAAATTTTAATTAACGCGATGCTTATTAATATGAGAAAGACGGAATATGGAGGCACCTTCGTCTCTGATACATCTTCTTTAAAAACATACGGCCAGACTTTTTTTCTTCGCATTTTTGTACCACACATTGTAGACACAAGTCACTAACGATATTTTTTGCGAAGCTACGCCTGATGACATTTATATCGTCCACGATGCCTTGACGTATTCAAACAAAAAGACATAACTTCTTTTATATTTATTTTGTATGACGAAGCACTTGAGTTTTTCTTATGCAAACGCGTGCGACGAGTCGAATAATTTACAATTCTAAAATTACATATTTAAATAATTTCTATAATAAAAACTCGTTAATTTTCAATACAAGACAACAATTTACACCGACAAAAAATTTCATTTCAATAATTATGAATTTTATTTGTTTAAAAATTGTATTTAATGTTATCGAAAGTTAAAGAG
Source organism: Tetramorium simillimum (assembly GCA_011636635.1). NCBI lineage: Eukaryota > Metazoa > Arthropoda > Insecta > Hymenoptera > Formicidae > Tetramorium > Tetramorium simillimum. The sequence continues at coordinate 25,167 of VBVQ01000145.1, read as the reverse complement.
ATCAAATTACTCTACAACAGCTCTTGATAAACAAGAGACTTAAAGTTCGTCAAATTATTGCGTCGCATCACGTAGATACGCAAGAAGTGATGTCAACCTCGAGGGTTGTGTATAGCGATGGGGAGATCTCAATTGATTTGCTGGAATTGATGCACAAAAAGGCCTTTAATAGGCGTCGATTATCCTCGCCCACAGTTTCCGACGATTATCCAATAGCGGTATTGAAAGAGGTGCAAAAATCTCCCCGCAACGACATTTAAGTCGCTCGTTGCAATTGCGAACACACGTCACTGTAAATATGTATGATGGGCTATGCGTAACAAGAAGGTTTCGTACACTTTGTTTAAATCGATTAAATTTACCATATTTCCGAATATTTAATTCAAAATATAAAAAGAGACGAATATCCAATAGTAATATGATTGCACAAATGTATTTATATTAATCTGTTAATATATGCATGTTGTACGTTTAAGTCGATAAACGAGTGAATCGAATGTCACGCACGTGTTATTCAAACGAAGAATATAAAGGCAAAGCTGCCATTTGATCGAATAAAAAAAGAAAGAACTTTTCATATATTGGGACTTTTTATTTTCAAAATACTCAAGAATAATGTAATATTCATAGATCTGAGGTAAATTTTCTGACATGAACTACTTTTATGTGTATAAAAGGAATCAAGACCTAGTTTTAACTAGTTTTGAATTGGAAACATTCTAAAAATATTCAAATATTCAAATTTGTAAGAATAGAATTACATACATTATTTATCTTTCACAAGAATTATATATGCAGAATAAAAATAATATCAAATTACAACTTTCAAATCATTAATTTTACTACAGATAAATTTACGACAGGTAGTTCTCTTTGTGATAGTTTCTCTTTCATTCGATTGACGCAAAGATGCTGGGAGATTCTATTTATATAAAAGCTTTCCCTATAATTCTCATTGTCGCGTGAGAAATGGAATCGAACGTCGATTAATTATAGCAGAAAAGTTAATGGTCATAGTGCATCCGGCCCTCCGCGGGAGATCCCTACCGCGAGATTTCCGTGCGGCATGAAAAATCGAAATCGGTCACGTCGAAGACATCTGTTTATACGACGAGCGTTGACCCACAAAGGCATCGATGCGAGCTAGTGCGATGCCGAGCGACGCGAATGCTAATTCGATTAACTTCCCCCCGAGTGACTAGGTCCACCCCGAGTAACGTCGGTCACCCTTACGTGACGTCGACGTCACCCTGCTGGTCCGTGAAATGAGTAAGTAGTAGTATTAGTGCCGATAGTAGCAGTGCAAGGCACGTGGTATCGACCACTCGGCATTTATATCCATCTCCCGCACGTGTATCAATCTTATTATTATCTAGAATAACAGTCTCGCGAGAGATATCAATTCTTTCGGATCGGATGGCAAATCAATCCATCGTATACGTCGTAAAATCGATAATGTATACGAAACTGCATCCCAGCTTTCGAAACGTTCTATTGTGTATTTTCCATTCTGTTATTCGCAGTTGATTATGCATGCTACCATGTCTCGTATCAAAGATTTCGTTACGTGAAAGCACATTGATCGCACTACAGAATATCTTCATTAAATAGATCGATGCACGTTTGACGCGTGCCTGAATGCCTGCGAGTTTTGTTATGGCATTGTTAAGCTCGAAGTACAACTTTTGAATAAATACTGAAATTAATCTTTTGCGAGATTAAAAGATTGAAGATATTGATTTAAGAGTTAGCGACGAGAAAGAATTGCAGAGGTTGCATACATCATCTAAAAAAAGGAAAAATATTGAATCTTGATGATCAAATTGAACATCAAATACAAATTTTAAAATTCTTTAATATGGACAAAGCAATCTTAATAAAAAAAAAACTTTTTAAACGTTATACATAAAATCTTGATCAAGATTTTTGGATTAATGTCAGTTTGCAAATACGTTTGCAGTTTGAAAGATTATTCCTTTATAAAAGTTTAAACGAAAATTCGAAGCGCGACCTTTTACCTTAGCAGTTAAAGTAAAGTGGCTGTCTAAATAAGCTGTGCAATTTCGCGTGACAGATTCGCGGGAAGAAGCCTCTGAAATATATCTTGATATCGGTATTGGAATGGCTCGCAGTTCCCTTCCGTAACTTTCCGGATCGTGATTTCTCCCTCGATTCTCCCCGTTATCGACCCGATCTTCTCGCGTATCTACCGAATTGTCTTCTCCTGCGTTCGATAAATCGTTCCCTGCTGCCGGCGAGCTGCCTTTTGTTTTGCCGCTTCTAAATTTACACGAGCGATATTTCGATAGACGTTCGGCAACCCCTCCGTTCAAGCGCCATCTCGCTACCCTCGCCACGAAGCAACCCCCCATCGATTTTCCGCGCGCGCGAGCGTGCCGCCGCCGCCGCCGTTTTACCAAATAAGGGAAGGACTCGCGCTTCCAGCACGAGCAACCCCCCGACCTACAACATGGCCGGCCACCGGATGACAGTTGTTGCACCCGTCTCGCGTGCTCGTTGACCCCGTGACGCTCCCACCGGCGTCCCGTTCGGCGTGCACCTGTCGCCGTCATGTGTTCGCGCCGTCGGCGCCGATTACGCCGCGATTCCGCGACGGTGAGCCCGTCATACCTCACGCGATTAACGCCACTCGGAATTCCCGGCGTGTCCTCGTAAAAGCCTGCTGACAAGATTCGACCCCCAAGATTCGAGTTCCTGACAGCGGGCCTGCCGCCCCTGTGAAAGTAGATGGCAAACATCGCAACGATCTCGTCAATCTGTGACACTGTAAATATTATTCGCTCTCCACCGACATTATTCCTTAACGTTGTATTGCTTTTGTTTATGTTAATTAATTTTAAATACAAGTTAAACTAAACTTTGTTTTCCAACTATTTCTAATATATAAGAAATGAATATAATAGTTGAATATAGACGACGTTAATAAAATTTAGCCTTTAAGTCGGATTTGTTTGAATACCCGGTTTTTAGAAAACTGATTTGTAAATTATATCATCGATCGTAGCTATTTATACGTAAAAATTAAAATATGATGTTTTAGAGATTGAGATTTTTATAATATTGTAAATATGGTCTAAAAATTATATGTGCGTGATGATTTTGTTGCATTATCAATCAAGTTTAATTAAAGTCAATTAGAAAGATAGTTTGAAATTTTGGTTACAAGTTCTTTGAACTCTATTCCTCGTTTGTGAATACACGTGAGTTTTAACGCCAAATATTAAAGAAAAATGGCGTTAAGTTGGAATCCGTAAACAAAAAATTTTTATTCTGGATATTAACATAGAGATGATCTCGTTAACAATTCATATAAACAACATGCAGCAAATGTATTAATTTTTTTTGCACTTTTTAATTGCCGTGCGTCTTGGAACTTTATAGCAAAAAATAATTCTTTAGGCTACAAAGAACGACTTTTGATGTAAATAATTTTTTTGCTTCTACCATGTATTTTATGAAAAAGATTAATTTATCTCTGAAACTCTTGGAAAAAGCGCAATCCTTTCTACTATAATATACAATTAAATTGTTTTTTCCACAATTATAATTGAAATAACATAAATGAGTTTATCGTAGATATGTTTTTAAAATGTATTTTTGATATTTGTCAAAAAAATATGAGGAAAGAAAATATGCAGATAAAAAGAAATACGAATAATTTCATACAAGCGAATATCACAACAAATATCACGTCCTTGTTTCGAATGTTCCGCATTGGAGAGCGCCAGAGGAATGTCAAACGCAAACGTTTATTTTACATTGCAGCTCGACGGCTATTTACGCTGCACATTGATATTGCCTGCAGATATTGATGAAATACCTATATGCTATTATCATTAATAGTACTGCAATTAGTACAGCGATATTTTTGTAACAATATATCATAAACCCGTATGTAGCTTATGTAAATAATATATTGCTTATTATTCAATATTCGATTTCTTTTATATAAATACTTGAGAAATTTATACGTTCTAAAATCCAGCTTTCCAATCGTTCTCTTCGGTGAATCGATTATTTTAAAGAAAGAATTTCTTATCAGCCATTAACTTCATATATTTATGAACTTTTAACGTCAACTTTCAGGTGGAAATTTTAATGAGAGAATATCACGTTTATCACAGACTGGAAAAACCAGTTTTTGCTTTTTTCATAACTGTTCTTTCGAACAAGTTCAGATATTAAGATCGTCGATTAAATGCGAATCGCAGATTCATCGTCAAAAATTATCAGGTGTATCCATAGGATAATTGGAAACTTCAGCAGTCCGGTCTTTGTGTAATATACGATCATTTTCTCCGAGAGAAGCCGAGAGGCTCAGCGACCGAAGATGACGAGCGCGAAATGTGCTTTCGGGCCGAAAATAACGCGGCCGGTTCGGTGGAACGGTGGAATCCCGCCGTTCGCAATTTTAGAAACCGTAAAGCCGATCGCAAGTCCTCTCGTGCGCAAGTGACAAGGGCGAGCTCGGCCCTCCCGGACGTGATCCGCTCTCTCTCTCTCTCTCTCATCGAGTACGCGCGGCGTAAAACGCGATCGCGACGTTCCCACGTGAGTCATTCTCGGATCCTCGTCGGTGCGAACAGCCAAATGGAGCCCCTTCGCGAACGTTTCAGGTGAGGGAGGATTGTTCCGTTCGCTGAAACTGATTAACGAGATTCATCTCTCCGCTGACGAGTTCGCAGAATCCATTCGTTCCGCGGTATCGATGCGGATACGCGTTAATCCAAGCCGTCGAGGCGTGCGCGTGTGTCGCCTGTCCGGAATTAATGGTTCGACGTATGTATATACGCCGAGTGAATATATACGTTCAAACTAGAGCCTGAAATTTCAATTTCATTGTAGTCTCGGACTAGTGACAAGTTACCACTCGTCGGTTGAAGCTCCGTCGTTGAAGCTCCAACAGAAACTCAATTATATTAAACCGTCTGTTCGCTGTGCATTCATCGCGGATTAATCTTTCAAGTATTCTCCAAGTATCTACGAGATATAATCCCGTGAGCTCTCTTCGTGCTTTCAGCAAGAAAAATCTGTTTATATATTGCGTTAGAATTGTTTCTATATGCAAATTTTCTAAAATTTCCGGGCTTAATTTCAGTGCTTCCAACATATTTCGAATTGAGTTTTTAAATAGAAAATTAAAATGACTATACTTATTACATTTGCATTTTTGTAATACAGTCTTAAATCTATTAATAAATTTCAATCCAGAATTCCAAAAAAATTCGATTTAACAATATCAAGTGTTCAATATATAATACCAAGTGATAAGGTTTTATTATATATGTATGAAGCAACTGTATCTTAGAAGTTTGCTCATAAAGCTTATATACTTGGAGATGCCTTGCTTCAGGGATAAGGAAGAACGGAGAATCCATAATGTATCCAAAATATCGTTGTCCTCCTTTTTCTTGAAGTAAGACATTTCCAAGTATATAAACTCTTTGAGTTTACTTCATATGACAAGCATTTATTTCTATTTGTGTATCATTATAGCCACAGCATTATTGTGTATATCACTATAGCCACAAACTGCTTTTAAATTAGACAAAATGTCTACAACTTTAAAAAATATTCTTCAATAATATTGCAGTATTGTACACTTGTACAAAAGTGTTGCAGTATAATTAAATGACTATTTGTTATTCGAATCGCATGGAAACTCACATCATGTAATTGCTTTGACTTGCAGATGCCTTTCACGTTGTAAAGTGACTCTCGTCGAAAGAAGCTGTACACTTACGATGGGCAAGCTTTTGAGTCTTTTGGCTCGAGATGAGTCTACCTGTTGCACCCCTCAGAAGTATGACGTGTTCTTGGATTTCGAAAGTGAGTCGTATATAATGATTTTTCCCTTAAATCTTAAGTCTAAATGCTGTTGCTCGTAGTTATTATGTATCAGTATTTTTAGTATAAAATTCAGTTCTATATGTTTGATAAAATATTAAAATATTAATTATAGTATAAAATTTAGTTCTATAATATATGTTTGATGAAATATGAAAATTCTACAAGATAACGTACAATTCTACATGATAAGAAATAAACGTAATACTTCCATAATAGCAAGACGATAATGACAAAATCTTTTATATAGTAAAGAGATATATTATTCGATAATTATTGATCTGTCTTATTATTCTATTTGTTTGTTTTACAGACGCACAACCGTCAGACATCGAACGTGAGACATTCGAGGCGGTGCAAAGAGTACTGAAAAATTCAGAATCCATTTTAGAGGAGATACAATGTTACAAGGGAGCTGGGAAAGAAATCAGAGAGGCGATTTCCGCACCTACGGAGGAATGTCAGCGAAAAGCATACCTAACAGTGGCACCTCTCGTCGCAAAACTCAAACGATTCTATGAATTTTCCTTGGAACTCGGTACGCTTCAAATATTACATTAACGATAAGTTTTTTTTATAAATAACGATGTTTCGCTTTGCTTCTTGGAACCTCGATATCGGCGCGAATATTGGAAAAACTTCAACTTGTATCCGAGAAATACTTTTAGCTATATTTGTGACATAAACTTTTAATTATATTAGATATGGGCGGTTATCGAAAATGCAAAACGCGGAAAAGCATTTCAAAACAGAATTGATTCTGCTCTAACATATTTGTTTTTAATTTTTAACATGTAGTTTTTAATTTTTAACAATGTCGCGTAGAAAGTAAGAGTACAATGTTTAGTTTGTGCAATTTTATATCTTTAAATTATTATTAGTATTTGGTAATTGTTTATTAACTTGTTTATTAATTATCTTACGTCAAGTTAATGAGAGAGAGAGAGAGAGAGAGAGAGAGAGAGAGAGAGAGAGAGAGAGAGAGTGAGAGCGTTCGCGCGCGCGCGTGTGTGTATTTAAAAAGAATCATTCTTAACTAATTTTAAATTCAAATTATTGATTAGCTATTTATTTGTTTCTTATTGTTGTTATAGATAAGTGGCAATTTCGATATTATTACATTATATGTTGCTTATTTTTGCGTTATATATAATATCATATTACATGTATGTATGAGCATCGACTAATTACTGCACATATTTAGCTTAAAATTGCTGCAAACATTTTTGTTTTGCATAAATAAATTTGTATATTAAAATCAGTAATAATTTTTATTTTGCGTGTTACATGCATGTAGAAAGGGTTGTACCGAAAATTCTGGGACAATTATGTTCGGGAAATCTTTCACCAACGCAACATCTGGAGACGCAGCAGGCGCTAGTCAAGCAATTGGCGGAAATATTGGAATTTGTACTGAAGTTCGACGAGCATAAAATGAAAACACCAGCGATTCAGAACGACTTCAGCTACTATCGTAGAACATTGACGAGGGCATCGCTGGCGCGTCAGGACAACGCCGAAAAGGACCTAGTTGTCGGGAACGAACTCGCCAACCGAATGTCCTTGTTTTACGCCCACGCGACACCCATGCTTCGAGTTCTGAGTCACGCGACCATTACTTTCTTGATGGACGTAAGTGGTATCGCCTCTCTACATTGTTCTCGTCCGCACGACCTCCTCCTATTGTTGCCCGGACAATTATTGATCCGGCCAGATGCTAACCGACAATTAGACGAAATTCTGCGGTTATCTAGGCGGTTTCTCGACTTATCCCTTAAGCATTCCGATCGATTGAAGAAATGTAAGATTTTTAAGACTGAATCTGAGAAACAATACAATTTTATTTTCGGTGTTATGCAAAAATAAATATAAAGTATGAAGCTACAATATTTAAAATCTTATCTATTTCGTTAGAAATTTTTTGCGAAACATTTTTTATTAATTATCTCAGCACAAAGATATTTTTCAACAATGTTGCAACAAATAGTAAGCTTTCGTTCATATTGATTGCGATGACAAATAACCGCGTTACGTGATCGACATGCGATGCAAGACAGAAAAAAAATTGCCGACGAGAATAATGGCTTTGCTGAACTGGAAAATTGACAGGTATCCTGGTCTGCGATTTAAATTATCCGAGCGCTATAGACTACATCAGTCAGAGAAATAAATATGGCATGATGTATATGCAAGCTCGATGCAAGCTTTTAATTAAAATCAATAAAAATCAATAAAAGTAATAATTTGAAGACCATTTCCAATTTGCACAAATATTTTACAGTAATATGATGCCTTTCAAAGGCGAACTTTTTAACAAATATTAAAACAATTTATATAAAAAAAATTTGTAAATTTAGGGTAGCAAAGTTATTGCGCACGATTCCAACAATGTATTTATTACTCATAAAATTACGTTTTATCTTTTTAGAACGAAGATATAGCAAGGGAAAACATTACCGAAACGCTTGGTACAATGGCAAAAGTGTGTCTTCGAATGTTGGAAAATCCGTAAGTACTATTTTCATCGGTATGCAAAGAGACAGTCTTGCCTGAAGAGACTAGGAATTTCTTCGCGAAGCTAATTTGGGAAATATCTTTTACCAGGAATCTGCTGGCGCAATTCCAACGAGAGGAGACTCAGCTTTTTGTCTTAAGGGTTATGGTGGGTCTCGTGATCCTCTACGATCATGTACATCCCCAAGGTGCCTTCGTAAAGGGTTCGAATGTGGATGTGAGTATCGGGAAAAATTTGTCAACTAATATTAACAATCTTAATTCTGTTTTCTCTCTTTTATATCTACATATATATGCATATTTATATGAGTAATATAATATTTCTACGAAACTGTTAGTAGTATCCAAGTTTAAATACTGCGAAACAATTAATTTTAAAGATAAAATATCAAAGAAATATTCGTTTATAACTATAAAAAACCGCAGATAAGAATCTCCTTTCGCTTGTATTCCTTCAATTTCATGTGTGATTTAAATTTAACAGGTCAAAGGCTGTGTTAAGCTATTAAAGGACCAGCCGCCTTGCAAGAGCGAGGGCCTTCTGAACGCCCTTCGCTATACCACGAAGCACTTGAACGAGGAGAACACACCAAAGAACATAAAGAATCTACTCGCTGCATGATTACCGAAGCAACGCGGTTGCTGTATCAGAAGCTGAGACTGCCGGCCGCACTTTCTTCCAGACATTTTTCGAGCGGTATCGTTTTTCAAACGATCGTCTTTGTAACTCCGCGCGTAGGTCCAAGAATCTTTGTTGGCGCACAAAGTGCGACCCGCGTCAGTCAGGCTTCCTTCTTGTACGCGATGAATGGTGGACCATGCGTGTCCTCGGAAAGCTCTATGTCAAAAAGCTGCCCGAAAACTGCCGAGCGACTTGAAGTCTTCGAACAACAATCGTTAAATGACATGGTAACGTAACGATCAACGCGTTCCTTTTCCTATAATCGTCTGCGAGCTACGTGTGCGATTATTATTATTATTGCTGATATTATTATTATTATACCGCAAAATAATTATTGCCACTGAGGCATTGCCGAGTCGAATCTTCCACGCTTTATTCACCATTTTAATCAAACATTCGTTGGCATTAATATTTCCCAATAGCGAATCTCGCGGATATTCTTAGTTCGCGGAATTTTTCAATGACAAGAACAGTTAGATAGAAGATACAATAGATTTTTACGGCCACAGATTGTTCCCCATAATAATACTTCCTTTGATGTAGTATTTCAACCAAAGTTCACTATTGACACTATTTCCGGCCGGACGGGATGAAAAGTTAATTAGAGCATATCATAGTGTATTTAAGAAACATGGATGATGGGACTTTTGGAGATGTTACGAAGAGAGCTTTAATCACGTTATGGATATTATGGAGATTTTTAGCTCTTGTTTTCTTTGTTGAATGGCGGGCGAGAGGAGGTGGATTGTGAGACTGGGAATCGCAAAGTCGAATACTGTCGGATTATCGAGTATAATCGATAAACCCAATTTATCGGTAACCCAACTCCGGTTTGGAAAATATTATTGCGCATGATCTGGATTAATTGTCAAAATCTAAAGTCATTCTATAATCTTTTTGTGCGTTTGACGAATAAAAAACCAAAGATGCTTTTAGTGTATAGTAAACCTACAAGAATGATGTGATTTATTATTATTATTATTATTATTATATATTATGTGATTGTATCATTATTATTAATATTCTCATTACGAATGATGGTACGAAACTTCTATTTATAGTAACCAGCGAACTCACATTTGCCGCGATATATTTCAGCGGTATTACGTCATTGTTTATACATTAATGCAAAAAATTCATCTATATGCAAACATAAAATAGAATCCTCAAAAATTTGTGATATTTTGTTCTTCGAATAGATGCAACGTTTTTAAACATATAAAACCATTTCAAGAGTTGCAGAGTTTGCTGCATCAAGAATTTCGTCATGGTTTTTAACATATTTTTAATCGATTAATTATAAATTTTCAAATAATATTTATTATATATTATGGAATATTATATTTCATTTACTTGAGCAGTTTTCGATCAGTTTTTTATAATTTTAAAAATTTTGGAAAATTTTATGGGATTTATGAAGATACCAGACTAATGTGTGTAAAACAATCAGATATTGCAAATTTTTACTAACAAAAAGTGATTTGTGATAAACACATTTAGAATGGTTTTTATATATACATATGACGTAAATATCAGGAAAAAAAACTTACAGGAGTTTTCGAACTGACTTTAGCACAAAACATCTTCTTGCGCGTTTTAGAGATTAATACCTTGAAGACTGCTTGCCGACCATAATGTGGAATCCTGTGTGAAAGTAATCGAAGGACACATGTTTACGTAAGAATTTACCGTAAAATGTTTATTAGTAGCAAGCCTCAGACACTCAAATACTGTATATATAGATTGTTATAATGTATTATCGACATCCACAGATATTACTGTTACATTGGCACTTTGTCGATAAGTGCCCTGACTTATTGCCTTGGTAATTTTTAAGGAAGAAAAAAACAGAAATGAGACACAGTATTTAGTTATTTTTAAGTGCCGTTCATTCTATGCTTCATTTTGTAACGTTATTCAATGTCAATTAACACGAGGAATATTATTATCGCACGTATTACACGCGCGCACGTGCGCAAATTGTACTTGAATTAAATTAAAATACCCTGAAACGTATCGAATCTACAATTATTTCAATAGTTGTTATTCTGATGAATCAGTCTTCCGCAAACGCGCATATTTGTATTGCAAAAAACATTATGTGCAATTATTCTCACGAAGAACTTCCTTTCTGCATGCATTATTGATTCATAACGTGTTAAAGCATGATGCTAATGCTGTAAAAAATTTCAGCTTGAGTGTTCAATATAATTATTTAGATGATCCAACATAAATATTTTCAGATCTATAAAGTTAATATCCCGAAATATGAATTTTTACAAAATTAATATGACATTTGATTTTCTACAATTTCCACACTTACCCATAAATAATTATTTTCTGTTCAACTTGCAAAAAAAATTAAAAATAAACAAAAAATGTTTAGATCTGTACCTAGTCAAATTCTTATGCAATTAGATCTAAAAACGTGTAACATTCTAAATTTATCGTATTTGAAAATAATTTACTTTTAGATGTCTATAAACATAAAATATCTTTTTCATTTTTCTTGTTTTATAATTTTACTTTTTTATAACGAAAGAAATGTGTATTTTTAAAATTACGTAATTTGAAATGGATAAACAGATTCTTTATCTTCGAAGATATATTTTTATATAAATACTATATAAATACTATATAAATACTATTTTATCAATAATTGATGAAATATTATCAACGATTAATAATATCATGTATGTATGATTTCACTGTCAGTCGATAATTCACGAGAGCAAAGGTTTAGAAAGGAAAGGCAGAAAGTTTCGTGACCCTTAGAAGAGATGACGCACCAAAGCCGAAGCCCGCCATTACGTGACGCCACGACGGTTATTAAGGCGCAATTCTTTAAATATTGATTGAAAGCGGGTTAGAGTCTGTGGGTGGTGCTCGGGGGAGGCTGGAAGGATGGAAGCGGAAGGTGGAGGTTGGTCGAACCGGCGAAATGAGATGAGAAGGTTGACCGAGAAGGGGAGACCATCTATTATATATGATGGGCGCGGTCGCTCTCTATGGATTTTTTTGCCATTATAAATGCAAGCCGCAGTAGAGATAAATTTTTAATTATCGGCCCGCTGCAAAAAAAAGTTTGATCAAGATGACAGTTTCTAATCTTGTAGGATCGCATGGTACTCTTACGTGACGTGGCGAATGATATTTTTAGACTAATTACTTTCGGATTTTATGTAATTCACATCCTGTTCTATCATCATAAATTACAATCTTTACAAAAATTAAGTAATAATATGTTATACACACGGAAAAAAAGACTTGGTTGAGATGACCAAGTGCCTTGATTATATATGCGCCAGCTGATATCATTTCTAACATTAAAGTATAAGCTTCTTCGTGATAATTTGTATCAAAGATACGTGTAATTTTTTAAATAATTTTAATTATTTTTTTAATGAAAAGTCAGAGCATTGCAATGCTCTGAGAGAAACAGATTGTCGAAATAATTACAATGTATTTTTGAAGTTATTAATGATCTATTAATGAACTATTTTTTATTGTCATATATAGATTACCATAAAAAATTCGAAATAATTCTATTATTCTTTTAATCTGTATATTTTTTTATACATAATCCTATAATAAAATTTTTTTTATATCCCTCGTTTGTTCTATCAACTGTAAATGAAACCTAAATCATCTGCCCGATTATTGCAAGTATTTCTTATCATTTGACACATCTGTTTTAAGAATCATCGATCTCAGTCAACGATAATTTGACAATCGTAATTCCTTTCTGCGTTCTCTCTCTCTCGAGCGGCCATGTTTCCGAAGGCGTCCGAGAATGTCGCCCAGCTTTTGTTTTGCCTTTAGCACGACCGCCACCACCATCAGCACCACCCTTGTAAGTTTCCCCTCCGCTCATCCCCTGACGCCACGCACAACTCGCTTTGGCTTCACCCTCTTTTTTTTCGGGCTGGATGCTGTGGTGCGAGAGAGATGAGCGCAGAGGGACCCCTATGGATTTTTTTTCCGTACCACGAGAGCACCCGCTTTCTCCGCACCCCTTCTCCGGTCGCGATGTTTTAAGGGCTGCAGTAACGCTTAACGGCGAGCCTAAGGTAGGAAAAAAAAATTCAACCTCCAATTTGTAAGGTTGGCGGACTGTTTAATTGCGATATCCAATTCCTCCTCGCAATCCATCTTTTCTTTCTCTTTCTTCCTCTCTCTCTCTACTCTCCGTCTCTTTCTTTTTATCTCTCGTCTCTCTCACTCGCGGTTTTCGAGGCGTCGAGATGGCTCATAAGGGCTGCTCGCTCGTTAATCTTCCGAGACGTTTTTTTTCCTTTTCTCTTCTACCACCCTGAGGTGCGACGTCGCCTCGCTCGGGGGAATAATAATGAGACTAATCCGCGCGACACACTTTGTACATTAATTCTTTGCACGAAGCATTTCTCTCGGGCCGACCACTTGAAAATCCCGGTGATACATATCGCGATTTTTTTTAATTACAACAATTTAAAGGAAAGAAAGGCAATAGTCCTGAAAAATGAATGAAAGCAGTTAAATTGTCGGTATGAAATGTCAGATTCTGCAGACAAATCGAATATAATGCTGTCTAATCAATTTATGATTCTATTAAAATTTTTAGGATATAATATTGTAATTACATGATTAAATTTATCTCTATATAAAATAATATATGAAAGAATAAACGAATAAATGTAGGCGATTTGTCATTATAAATAAAATTATGCATAATATTTTGTAACAGCAAAAAAGTAAATCATGGAATAATAAAATTTTTATGGCATGTATATAAAGATTATTCTCTTCAATTGTCTCTCATACTTTATCGTTATTTAACAATCACTAGAAGATTAGCAGATTAGTTTTTCTTATGGAAGAACGCATACATTTAAGAATCACATTATAATTGAATGTCTGTTTATTTCACACAACAAATTTAGCAAAATACGTTTTACTCTGCATGAAAAAAATAGCAAATGGAGTATCTTCGTGCATATCTGAATATCCATCAAACTATCGGCAACAAGATGCAAGTGTGTCGATTTGCGATTCGCTACAAAAAAAAGTCTACTCAGCAGGCGAGCATAATGTCAAAGTTTACAGTTCCGGCAAGCACCCCTTACGCGTTTAAATCGTGCCACCCCTTTCTATCCGCTATGCGGGACATTACGCAGTGTGTCCCCAGTGCGGTCGGTCTAATTGTGATATCGGTTTTTTTCGCTCAGCTTTTTTCTTATCTTTTTTTCCAACTCATCACCGCGTCCCGCTTGCTCGCTCCTCGCGCGCGCGATTTTTTGTCCGTTATTTTCCCGCCACCCGGTAATTATGTGGGCGCGGCGGACCAAACAAGGGAAGAAGCGGACGCGGCGTTGAAAAAAAGTCGCTTTGCATATTTAAATCCCGTTCGTAGAATCAACGGGGAGAGAGGTGAAAGACGAACTGTAAAGAGTGAGCGAGACGGGAAGAGGGGGCGAAAAAAGGGTGCGTTCTGAGCCAAGCTACCCCTGCGACGTCGGAACGAGACGGAGAACAGCGAGGGCGCGTGCGCCACGACAATGGGCCGTGTTTGCACACCCGAAAATTGGCCGACGCAGAAAAAGCGGCGACTATCACGGCATGAGACAAAAACTACTTGGGAAGAGAAAAAAAAACAGTCAAAGGGAAAACGACTAATCGGAGGACATACGCTAACTACCCTCAATCTCGTCACGCTGGCGCTTACTTGAAAGGATAGTTGGTTTTCAAATGCAGTTACGAGACGGTATATGCCACAACGATTTTAAAAACCTTATAATGGCATTCAAGATATGAAGTACTAAATGTTTGTCAATTTTGGAATCCAGATTAAGGATGTTCCATAAAATATTTAGAAATCCTTTACGTTGCGAATATACAGAAATTTTACGTTAATGTATCTTTTGTTATTGGTCTATTATAAATTACAAAAATATACAGTGTGTACTGTTATATTATCTTATAATGAATTAATAAACAGAATCATAAATGCGAATCTAGAATGAAATTATTTGTTAATGGTAACACAATTTATTGAAG
Source organism: Tetramorium simillimum (assembly GCA_011636635.1). Lineage (NCBI taxonomy): Eukaryota > Metazoa > Arthropoda > Insecta > Hymenoptera > Formicidae > Tetramorium > Tetramorium simillimum. Next base: position 10,070 of record VBVQ01000145.1, on the reverse strand, counting down.
ATAAAATGTTTCCCGTAATTCATTCTTGCAGCAGAAATTTCAGAGACCATTTTAATTAATAACTAAATAACCTCAATATATCATAGAATTACAATGAAATTACATTCATCGTTTGCTTAGAGAGGCCACCTTTTAATCAAGCCGCGAAATCGATTAGAGCCGCGCAAGTATTTTTCCTCCAGGTGTTGTCGACGATAATGCATCACGCGCATCGACGTGTTACAAGATACGTGAACGTAGGCCGGCATCGATCACGGGGATTAGCCGGATCCAATTTTCCGCGGGCGATAAATTAGAATTTATGAAATGAGCGTGAAAGGCAGCGCGCGAGTCCTTCGAGGGTGAGCTCTCTCGCGAGGGAAGTCCAGTCTCTCCCTGCCGTTCTCCATCTACAAGTACCTTCCTCACCCCCGCGAGCCTCTCGCGTTCCCCTTCCCCCTCTCGACCGGAACTAATAGTTTTTCCTCTGTTTTTTTTTCACACGATGCCCCGCGGTGCCCGACAGAATTGCATCGTTCTGATCGTCAGCAATTTTCGTGCTGACTCTCTCGTAAAACTTATCATTATATCTATTGGATGAAAGATAATTTCATCCTCATAATACGAGTTATTCTTTTTATATGTATGCATGTGGGTGGAATATTTGAAATATTATTATTTATGTATCATCTATAAAAAAGTTCAAAATAATTAACAACATATAATAAAATTCACTTTTTTATCTATCCTCCTATATAATTTTAAATTATTCTTTTATTGAGAATTTATTAATATTTCGATATATTATTCCGAGTTGACCAAATGCCAAATATATACTTTATATGTTCTTGCATAAGAGTATATTTTAGATAAGTTTATTTTAGTTTTTAGGATATTTTTTTCTTGTTATACTGACATTATATCAAATGATATTATTAATATAAGAAAATATCATGAATGTATTTAAAAAAAATGATTTCTATTAAAAATATTGCTAAATATGATACAGCTTTATTTATATGATGAGAATTTATTCTTAAAACTGTAATATCGAGTACATTTTTTTCTGTGCAACATGGCATTCAATTTTAATTCTTAAAACTTTTTATCTAGATTCAATTGTACGCGATTAAGTTTGCCAATCATTATAAGGGTCGTGTGTTGAGAACGCTCTATCTTGGTGCGCGGAGAACTAGTCGATCCGTTCGATAGACATCGAGGACCGACAGATGTTTCCCATTTTTTCACACTCCCTCTCTTCGACGGAACGCCGTTATTTTCGCAAAAAAGTACCCCGAAACCGATCGGCCGCTTCCGCACACACGTGATCATGTCCCGTTTCACGAACGGATGTTTCGCCGACCGATCGTTCCCTTTCGAGGGGTTCGGAAAACGTTTCGTCGAACAGCTCGTAAGCATCGATCTCGTATCGTTTATCGTTTTCTTCTTCTCAGTTCAGTTATAAGTCATCGCACTTTGTGCATCATGTGTATCTAAATGAGATAACAACCATATTCTATTTTGAAATAAAATGAAAAGGAGATGAGAAAATAAATGTTATATGAAAATATTAAGCTTTTCTATATTCCCACCTAAAACTTTGTAAGATTTCTTCGTCGCAAATATTTGATGTATAGGGAATAATAAAATAAGTATAAAAAAATTTTTGTGATTTGACATTAATCTAACAGATTTTATCGTAGAATCCTGCTTTTAACGCTACATTTCGCAAAGGCACAGAACGCAACTTTGGTGGCCGTTACTTTTTTTCATGAAGATTATAACGGTTGGTCATCTCCCGGGGCGGTAGCCGTGTAATCCCGTTGTGATACACACGGATTCGGGACTTTTCCTGGAGAAAAAATCCTAGAAACCCCGTAATCCTGGATGGACAGGAATAACGAGTGTTTGATTACAGGTACTGTGGGGCTTCAAAACCACCCAGTGGCTGGTAATGTTCGGGGGGCGGAAGGTAAGGGAGTTAGGCAACGTGAGAATAAAAAAAAGCTGGGGCACGATCTCCTCGGGATAGTGTTTTGTGCCTCTGCGTCATAGGGACGTCTAGAAACTACCATTAGTCTGTCATTCCGTGACTTATTACTTTCAGATTAATTGATTTCTTGCAGATAGTAATAAAATAAAATAAAATAAAAAAATTGTCTCGAATCAAATTATTTCTCTTTTACAATTAATTAATCATATAATTATAATCAGTTAATAATGATTCTTTATGTAATTAATTAATAATATATGATTAGTTATTGCTAAGTACATAATATAAAATAGTCATTTTTTATTGTATAAATCTGTCAAAGAATATCTCAATTAATTATAAAAAAGTATCAATTCAATATTAACCCGATTTAAATATATATTCTCTCTATATAATATCTCAATAATTTTGTGTTAACGAGAATTAGCAAATATCATTCGAATGATTAATGTTGGATAATAAAAATTAGTAATCATGACAATCTCTAAATCGAGAAAAATAAATTTTATAAAAAAATTTATTTCTCTGGATAATGATGTATTGTAAATTTCATGAATGTTCCACGTGTGAACGCTTCGCGATCATTTTCTATCCCTCGCTACTGGTAGGTAGGTGAGTGACCCCCTTCGGTTTTTATACAAGGGTTTTCCTGAGGGGAGACTTTTTTTTACTCTGAGGGGCACCCGTGCCTGGGGTGGAGTCCTTTTTTTTATAGACCAGCATCTGTACCCTCGTGGCTAGGAGAGAAAAATTTTTCAGTCAGCCAGTCACTCACCTGGCCTACTTCGGGACGGTGAACCCGGAAAATTTTGTATCTCGTCTAGCGTCATGAATTTCGTACATTTCGAGTGCAATCTGTGAAAGTTTCGAGTCTGTCAACGACAAATATACAATGGAGAATTATGTGCAATAAAAGTGTAATAAGAAGAGCGCCTCATTGATATTTCGTAAAGATAAAGTTTGGTGGTTTTTACGATTTATACATATGTGTATAAATAAATAGTGAAAATTTACTCTAAGATTATGGAGTTTGGTGGATTTAACGATTTATACAAATAAATAGTGAGAATATATGGTGCATAAACACATGCATGCGTTATACACGTCGTATCGAGAAGAATCATTAGTCCCAAGTATAAACGTACAATTATCGAGGTGAAGTATACGGAAATGGAATAATGAAATTTATGCATATACACACTGCAACCAAGGCATTTACAATTCTAATACTTAAAAATACACATTGCTGGACGGTACGTTCAATCGTACAAAATACACGCGTATATAAATTCTTAAAAAAAGTTTTAAGGAACACTCGTGATTCGTGATTGAATGTTCCCAATGTACAAAGGAAGGACAAAAGCTATATGAAAAATTCGAGACACAAGGGACAGGATAGATTCGGGCAGGTCGCTTTTTATCCTCAGTCTTCGTGGCCTTCCATTAAAAAGAAAACGCTTTCTCCCGCGCCCTACGCTCCCCCGAGATTAAAACATTCGCGAGCGACTCGTGAACTCGTTTGTCGTTTATGTGCGCCTTCGTCCCCCCATTCTCTATCCACGCCGACAAACGATTCTTTTCTCTCCTCGTTTCTCGCGACAAGTCACGTAACGAAGCGCCGAGCATCGTGCAGCTAATTTTCCGCAATTTCTCAAAAAAGAAAAGAAAGAAACACCGAGGAAAGGAAACCTCTCCCACGTCACCTCTTAAAACTTACCCCCAGCGTCGGCGGAAAGCAAGAGGCGCGCCAGAAAAGGGCGACGAGAGCGAAAAAAAGTGAGATAAAGTAAGAGACAGGGAGAAAAGAGAGAAGGTGAAAGAAAAGAAAAATAATCTTTTATATACGACGCCCACGCGGTGTAATGGAGGGTATTTCGCGCTGCAAAACACCCGATCTACCCCTGTGCCAACGTCCCCACCTACCCTCTCGCCTTTGGTAATCCCCGCCACGCCGCCTGAAAATAATATCTATCTCTCGCAAGTGCGAGGAAAAGGGAGTGCAACGAGAACGGAGAATGGTTAAGAAAAGAGAGGCAGAGACAGTCGTCGCGCTGATATATCCGCGTTGTGTCATCCAAGAGGAAACGCAATTTCCAGAGGGCCCTAACGTTTCAACCCATTTCGCCTAATGATAATTAACACGGACGGTATTGATATCACGGTAGATCGATTTCATTTCGATTTTGCAATATCCATATGATTACGATTTATGTATCGCCGAAATGGTCAATATGCGCTTTGCAGAAATGCGATTTGATTCACCATAATGTAACAATGTGGATTTTATCGATCGGCTTACGGAACAGAACGAACGCCAGCCGATAAAAGACGAAACGGAATCTCGCGGCGGAATAATAAATTCGAAGGCGGTGGAACAAAAAACAGGAATAATAGGCGCGAGAATCGTGGCGGTAAATCAAGTGGAGTCGCACAACGATAAATAAAGGTAAATGACGGTGGTGATTCATAATTAAGGAGCCGGGGATCGGAGCCGCGACAAGGCGACCGCGACTGTCCGGTAGTGAAAAAAGAAAAGCTAGCATGTGTTGGAGAAATTGTGACAAAGAAAGGGGCAGGACGCGATCCTTTTGCACGCCAGAAAGCAATATATTCCTTAAATGCTACCGCTTAAATAGTTGCATACAATAATTATAAAACTAACTGAACTCATAATTATAATTTTAGATGCTGATCTATAATAAATTCTGGATATCAGATTCATGAAAATCTTACAAAACGAATAAGCATCACTTCATATATATTTCTAATCTGTATACACACATATATCAGAGATTCAAAATAAAAAATTTCATTCTCTCCTGCCATTAAACAATGCATAGTAAAGTTGCATTTCAAGAAGCTATGTAAGCCGTAACGTATTCGAAGCAGGCCAACATCTATCTGTAGTCCGTCGGGAGAAACATTCCTGACATATTCGCGAGATTTCCTGGAGGACTCGCCGTATCTGCGCGCGAGCGCGCGAAGCTATATATTGGCGAACGATAACAAACCGTATCGTGTCCAAAGAAACGTTTCACAAACGAGAAATCGCTACGCGCCCTCTTTTCCTCCCACCGTCTCCCTTCGACTATGGGCAAAGCTTTCCTCCAAGTGTACTCGAGATGTACTCGCGTCTGGAATCGAGTCCCGGAGCAGCAATTATCCCGAGAAGCTCCGTCGATTTTGCATCCGCATGAGGGAATACCTGGACCGGTGGAAGGAGACAAGGTAAAGGGAGAAAGAAGAGGAAGAAAGGCGAGAAGGAAGGAAAAAGATGAATGCAAGAGAGACAGAATGCGAAAGAAACGGTGAGAGAGGAGAAGGGGAAGAGGATTCAGGAGAAGGATGCACTTTGCAGTAGCAGCGGAGTATAAGCGGGCTCCATTTTGTCCTAGGGGGGTCCTTAGGCGGCCCCCTTCCATCTCTCTTTTTCTCTCTCTCTCTCTCTCTTTCCCTGCTTACCACCACCTGTATTCGATGCACACACTCATTAGAAGCGTACGCGCATACACACACGAGCGTGCGCGCCTTTCGCCCTTCTCCCTCTCACCTCTCTCTCTCTCTTCTTTCCTCTCATTTCTTTTTTTCGCTCCCTCTGTCTGTTTCTACGTGTGGACCTCGAAGGTTCGTCGGAAGGGATGCTGCACGCTGCGCGTGCGCAACTCACGAGATATTGATAAAAATAAGATCCACCCCCACCCACACCCCCGACGAGCCAGCCCCATCGTAGGGAACTAAGGAGATATTCTGACGTCGAGAGAGCCACCCCTGCTCTCTCTCTCTCTCTCTCTATCTATTTTTCTCTCTGTCTCTCCTTCTTTCCCTTTTTTCCGACTATCCCTGCTCATGTTCCTCTACCGAGTCTTATATTACGACATTAACATAATTATTAATATTTTCGTGAACTCTCATCCTGTTTCCTCTCCAGCTCTCTTTGTCGAGTGGCGCGACATTACTGCCATTATTCGCACATTGCCTGCCGTTCGTGGAATGGTAAAATTGTATCATTTCTACTATTTTAAACTTTTCCACCTAGAGTTACTTCTTGGAAAATATTTTCGAGATTGTTTTCTTTAACGACTCATATAAAAAAATCTCTGGTTTAGATGTTATTTTTTTACAGATAAGAAATATAATTTACCCTTTTTTAAATTATTAAAGATATTGTTAGATTCCTCTTGGGTTATAATGTCTCCTTTCTTAATCTCGGTTAATATTTTTCACCTATTTTAATCTCATTATGCGTCCCCCATTTGTTCCTTCACGCGTAAGATAAAAGCTAATTAATGCAAAATTAATTTTACAGAGGTCTCTTTTCGTTTCATTCAAATTTCCAATCTGGCTCTTTGTATTCTTTGCTTTTTCTCTGTCACAACTTCCATTCGTTTTTATCTTGATTTTCTTTCTCGTCCAACCGATATGCGCCTCCGTTTTTTTTTCATTTTTCCTCGTTTCTCACCCCTCCGTACTTTCGTCACCGCAGTGTGGCTGAAACGTTTCATTAATCCTAACGATCCGCGGCTTAGCCAATGATCCGTTGTTCCCCTATCATTGTGCGCGAAGATTTCCTTGCGTTTCCCAAGATTTCTTGAAGGAGAAAAAGAGAGAGAAAGAGAGAGAGAGAAAGAGAGAGGAAGTTGGTGCTCCGACATTATCGATCTTCCTTCAGCACTAAGTCCTCTTGCGCATTTACGATCGCCCGTGATTACGTCACTACGATGTGCAATTTTTTTGCGGACATTTTATGTAAGTATCTTACAGGAAGATGTCATTTCAGTCAAATAAATGAAATACAGAAACGCTCACTTTTAAAGAACGAAAATTTTCAAATAATTTCCCGTAAAGTTGTATAATTGTTAATCTTTTATAATAATTCATATTTGAGAATTTTAAAAGCACCAGCACATTAAACATATCGATTATAATAATTTAACCCTGGCAAGGTACTGGAGAGAACGATGAAGAAAGATGGGGATTTGAAGAAACGGCAATGGGTTAGAAAGAAAGGCAAAAGAAGGCTTTAAAGGAGTGTGTGCGCACACATAACCGTCCTTTTCTCAGAATCAAAGGGCATGTCCCCTCAGATTTTTCGGCGACTTTTTAAGAAGCGCATTTTCTTCCTTTTTTTCACGATCGCTATCGCGGTGGTACATTCGCAGACCGAGCGGAAACAATGAGATCGCTACGGGCCTCGCAATTAAAACGTTCTGGTTCAAGTGTTTCCCTTTGAGGATGCCAGGGAATCCCGAAGGAAGGTCAGGGAGAAGCGGCGAGATCGGGGAAGGAGGCCGATCAAAGGGGATTATTTCATTAAATCGACTAATCATGCACCCGCTTTGTTCGAACGGTCTCTGATAAATTGTAACGAGAAAACGACTCGTGACTTCATTTGTAATATTAACAAATGATGTTGATCAAATGTACACTTTAATATATGATGATGTATTTATTAATTATATTAAAGTAAGTGATAATGACGTTAAATAATGTTATCAATTCAAAGAATAATATGAAAATTGAAAGATGTAAATACCGATCAACAGCAACTCTATCGTATCCCGAGAAAAACAATTTAAAGCTGCGTATGAAGTCATTAGTTAAAAATTAACAACCTGACGATCCTTAATGGACATAATATGTAGACAAGTTAGGTATGGACAGTCAAACACATCAATTTTGTAAAAATTCGCATTTTGAGATGCCCACTTCACAGAGAAGGATAATTTTTGCTTAAGCAATTTTTTTCTATAGGTATATGTATAAATATATTTTTCTGTTTTACTTTTAGTTTCAGTTTAATTGCAACTCTTCAACAATTCCGCATTAAATTTCTCGAAATGTGTTAATTCTTAAAATCATCATCGAAGAACGATAAAGGGCACAGACGATGGAGCGGCAGGGTCGATTCGAAATTATATTTTTTGTCGTCCGGACACGTTCTCAGTGTCCAGGACACTCGCATCCCGAGGGTATTTAAAGACTCTCCGTCGTTCGACGGGACGAAAGCCGGAGGGAGGAGAGGGGTGGGAAAAGAAGCGGCGAAGTCGGGGCGGCTCCTAAGGCAGTAATCCTTCGAGCTCTCACGTACGAGTATTAGTCTCCCGTATAAGATGAACACATACACGTATACGCACACTCACACTTGCGTCGGCGTAACGCGCACGCACACGACGGAGAAACCGAAAACCGCGATCAAGTAGGATTACTTCGGAGCAATATGCTCCCTCTCTCTTTCAGCTGCCCTCTTTTTCTCCACCACTCTTGACCTGCCCGCTACCCCGCACATCCTACCGAAGACACCCCCGCACGCGAAATATATACACACGTGCTACCCTATCTCGCGGGCAATGGCCGTTATCTGGGGAAGCAGCCTGAAATAAGAATTCACCGTGTGTGTGCACTGAAATCGCCAGCCGGTCGCTTAGATTTGCCGCTAAATGCCGAAGAAAGAAATCGCCATTATGTTCGTTAAATTTTATCCCCTTGTTTATGGTGCCTCGAATCTAGCTGTGCATTTACGCGAGCGCGTTTCAATTTAAAAAGTCTGAACATTCACAGAAAATCGTAATTTAATGAAATTACATATATTGTTTTTCTCCAAAACACAAATTATAAAAAAATCTTCGTAATTATGAAACTCATATTTTGCTAAGAGAACAATCGACTCCGAATTTAAATGTTTCTTTACGAATTTTTAAAGCTTATGAAACATTTTTTAAACATGTACAGAAGACATTATACGTTCGCAAGCGCAATATACATTTGTACAAACACACAAATATACAACACAAATGTATATCTTACACTTGCGTGCAATCGCCGTTACTAAGCAACCTGAAATGAGAATTTGCTGGGTTTTGTTGCTGCAGAGGTTGGACGTTACAACATGTCACTAAATGCTGACCAAAGACTATTAGCTATCTACCGGCGAATCTTCGTCTAACCCAACCTCCCCTCGCACTTCCGTCTCTCTTCCCCTTTCGATTCCATCGTGTCTCAAAAGTTTCTCAATTCTTGATTATCTCATTTGATCGAAATTTTCGCAAATGGCCGTTTTTAAATGTTTGAAACTAGAAATTATTCCGCAATAACTTGATATAATATGTTGAAGGAGCATAAAAATTAAATTAAAATACAAGTGTTATGAATGAATCAACAAATGTTGAAACACGCAAAAACATAAAGAAAGCTTCATAGTATGTTTACGAGACGTCGACAATGTTAATACAGGTTTTAAAAACAACCACATAGTCAGCCTGATCATGAGAGTAATGTTCGCTCGGTGCATATTATAAAAATGGCAAAAGGAAGATTTTCTTCATCTCACTCAGGAGATTCGGTTACATTATAAATCGTTTCGAAATACAATAAAGGAAGTAGCGTTTCGTTTCTTATTTGTGGACCAACTGCGAAAAGATACATATATTACATGTAGATGTAAAAAATGAAAAAAGGTCTAAATATGAGATGCATGTAGATCACTGATGTAAATAGAAAATTCAAGAATCTTTTAATAATATACAAAATATAGTAAAGTAAGAGTACAATTACACAATGCTGTGTGCAAAGCAATCATGGAGGATCAATTGAAATTGAGCATCTTGATTAACGGAGAAATATACTAATGAGATAATTAATATAATGAATATAATGAATGATAATACTACGAGTATATATTTCAGTCAAATCTGCAACGAGCAATTTTGAAGCTGACTGTAGAAACGACGGTGGTGTCAGGAAAGTAACGTGAAATCCAAGACGCGTCGAGCAGTCAGCCTTAAAGCGAGTTAAGGATGGTTACACAGTCGCCCCGGTAAGGTGCAAGCATAATATTCCCGAGGCGGGCAAAGTAGGTGCCGCGGTGCGATGAGACGGCGAGGTGAAGCCGGATGAGAAGTAGAAGGCGTAGAAGAAGCAGTCGGCGGGGGAGGCGAGGCAGAAGGTGGCGGAAGAGAAGAGCGAGGTGGAGTACGTAGAAAGAAGGCGAGGTGGAAGCAGAAGAAGAAGCGGAGCTGCCACCGCGATGGCAAGGGTAGGGAAGGGAGGGAAAGAGCGGAGCCGGGAGAAAGGGCGGTGGGGGTGTAACGCGGGGTAAAAG